>JAPDVR010000024.1:10401990-10651990 GCA_026230005.1 Gila orcuttii
AACACCATCTCCTGGTACTCACCCGAGTAACTCACTGAAAAAGTTATGTGCACCCCTGACCATAGCCATTAAGTTAAGACCGATCAAAATTTAGTTAGGTGGTAATCAGTCTTACTTTTCGGTATCAAATTAAACCAATCTACGTTTTTTATGTAACAGAGTTTTATGAACAGTTTTAAAGAAAAAAAATGGATGACTTGTAAGACAAGTCTTAGTGGTTTATGCAACCGGCTCCTGCTTTTATTTTAGGCAATGAAGGCTTGTTTAAATCAGTAGATAACATTCTGTTTTAAATGTAGATTTAATAATAATAATAATAATAAAAATAATAATTCTTTACATTTATATAGTGCTTTTCTGGGTACTCAAAGCGCTTTACATGGAAGGGGGAATCTCCTCAACCACCACCATTTAAGTTTCAAATCTTTTTTGAATGCTGTGCTTCATTTTTTTTAAAGAACTACACTGCCTGTCTTGAATATGTATGATTGACTAAACATTCTATATAATTAGTCCACTGCTAATACATTTAAAATGTAAATTATCTTGAGAGAGAAATGTTTTTTACCACTCACACCCTGTTCATTTTTCTTAATTAAGCTTTTAAATTGCATTTGTTATTTTAATGCACCAGTTTGCCAGAACTACAGGCTGATGTAACACACATTATTATTAATAGTTATTAACAACCACAACTGTGTGTGGTAATGTCAGTGCAGTAAAAGTGCTCATTAGCATGATATGTCTGTTAGGGTCACTGACTGTAACCCTGATCAGAAGGAGAGACAGTTAGCCGAAATCAGAATTTATGTTTTTTCCTCCCACTTAAACTTTCAGGTTCAGTTGTTTATTAATAACCCTTGTACTTTTTTAATTAAACAGTCCTGGATATTTTGCGCATTATGCAGAATTTTAAACCACTAAAATTGCTAGACCACTAAAACATTATGGGTGTATTCACACCTGCCTTGTTTGGTTCGATTGAATCGAACTCTAGTTCGTTTCCCCCCTTGGTGCGGACCTTTTGGGCAGGTGTGAATACAGCAATCGAACTCGGGTGCGGACCAAACAACCGAACCGAGACCCAGCTGAAGAGGTGGTCTCGGTACGGTTCCAAACGAACTCTGGTACGGTTCGTTTACGGTGTGAACATGAACCGACCCAATTGCAAGAAAGCACTGCGCCTTTGAGTTAACAGGCTTCCGTAGTCGGAGTTGCGTTATGGGAAAGTGATCTGTTGTAGCCTACTACATTACATCTGTTGCGCGTCTTTCTGCACGTCGTGTGTGCATCATTGGAATGGAATGAATGAATGAGTGTGTGCATCAGGACATTCACATACAGAGCATTCTCTTTAGTCTAATCGCGCATAGATGCAAAAAAAAGCATTTGCAGTTCATATAATGTAACGATAGTTAGCCTACAATACAAGGATGATGCTGCGTTCATTTACGTTAAGCCTTTTTTGCACTTCCTGATTTCCCTACTTGAGAATCCTTGTCCAATGAATGGACGACCTTAGCACACATGTGGTTTTGTTTACAAATTTTGGTTCACTTGCAAAAAGAGCAGTGTGAATGCGAACCGTACCAAAAAAAAAAAATAATAAAAAAAATGATTTGATGCGGACCAAAGCAAGTGAACTATCGGACTTTCCTGGTGTGAATACACCCTATGTATTGGAAATGGTAGCTTTCTTTACCACCCTAGGACAATCAAAAATGCATACTTTTGGAAAGAGAACAAAATTCATAGTCATATACAGTATCACTATCCTAGATGTGCTGCTAAGTAAACACTGCCTGTCACAATCTTCAACTTTTTCAATTCCACCACTCAAACAAAGAGCAGTTTTATCTTCACATGCAAAGCAAAGACCCTATTCGGAGAGTATCATTTCTGTGAGGACAGTGAAATCTTCCTGCAAACTCGACTAGTTCAGCTTGAGACGAAAACGATCAGGCATTACAAAAGTATATAAAACACACAAGAAAGAGGGTGTTATTTATATGACAGGTACTGGCCAACAATCTATCAATTTCATTAAAAGGATAGTTCCCCCCAAAATAAATATTCTGTCATCATTTCCTCTCCCTGTTCCAAACCTACATAAAAAAAATCTTTGTGAGATAGAAAGTCATATAAGTTTTAACAACATAAGTGTGAGTAAATGAGCATTTTCATTTTGTGGATAATTATCTCTTTAAGATTGCGGTATACAGTCACGTTATATCAGAGTTCCTCTCTCTGGATAAGCACAATGGCATTTGGCTTCAGCCATCTATAGTGCAAATGTCAGAATTCCTAATCAAGAACTCTCTAATTGATTTGTGTTTGCAGACCCCTTTGTGGCACCTGTTGTAAAGGGCAGAGAAGGGAAAGGAGAAGTCGGTGGCCTTTAGCACACAGGGCAAGACCAGCGTCCGCTCACAAATTCAGAAATACAGTGCAAACAGCAATTAGCACTGCGCTTTCCATGAATACGATGCACTTTGGTGTCCTGTTCCTTTTTTAAGCATTATATGAACAGATCCCATGATTTTGGTTGTGAGAACTATTAGATATAATGTATTCGACAAAATGTATCCTATACAGTACAGCGACTGTACTATTAATTACTAATATTTACTCAAAGTACTCAAAATAAAATAATACAATGCTATTGTCAGGAGTATGTTAGTTTCATTGAGTTTTAGAGGCGTTTCCTCAACTAAAAACTGAAAACTTTAAAGTTTTGGCCATTCATTTACACAACAATACATTTTGAGGGCCTGAAAATGCAAACTTTTGCAAACAGGTTTCAAAGTGCAAGTTTTTGAAAACAACACCGTAAACTTAAGCTGCGCGTAGATTTAATGTTAACGCTAATTTAAACTGTCTGTAAACAAACTCAGACCTTTTAAATAATGTTACCCATGCAAGTAAGTTACACTAAACGTTAGTTTCTGTTAGCAAAACAAAAGACACATAGACTGAGTTTTAACTCAATACAAACAACAGACACCAACAGGGCCGGTGTCTGTAACTTAAGTCAAGTCAACTCAAGTCAAATATATTTATATAGCGCTATTCACAATACAGATTGTATCAAAGCTGCTTCACAGTATCAATCAAAACAACTTAACAATGTTTGTTTAGTACTGGAAAAAAGACATCCAAGTTTGTTAGAGCTGATCAATGGTATGATTGGTTAATTAATTTGAATATCCCCAACTGAGCAAGCCAAAGGCAACAGTGGCAAGGAACCGAAAAACTCCATCCAGTGACCTAATGGTGTCCTAACACCCCATCAGATGACCCAATGGAGAAAAAAAAACCTTGGGAGAACCCAGGCTCAGTCGGGGGCCAGTTCTCCTCTGGCGTTTATGAACTAGAGGCCGAATTTACAGTAACTTTAAGATAAAAAATTTATATGAATGCCTGGCTAAATATATGCGTCTTCAGTCTAGTTTTAAACTGGGAGAGCGAGTCTGAGCTACGAACAATATCAGGAAGGCTATTCCAGAGCTTCGGAGATAAATGTGAAAATGCTCTGCCTCCTTTGGTGGATCTGGATATCCTAGGAATGACCAGAAGCCTCAAATTTAGTGATCTTAAAGAGCGCGATGGATTGTAAGGCGATAGAAGATCCGTTAAATAGACTGGAGCTAAACCATTTAGAGCTTTATAAGTCAAAAGCAATACCTTGTATTTAATACGGAACTTTATAGGTAACCAATGAAGTGATGTTAAAATCGGTGTTATATGATCATATTTTCTTTATCTAGTAAAAACTCTAGCGGCTGCATTTTGGACTACAACTGTAGCTTGTTTATTGAAGATGCAGGACAACCAGCTAATAAAGCATTACAGTAATCTAGTCTCGAGATCATGAATGCATGAACTAACTTTTCTGCATCAGAGACTGATAGCATATTACGTAGCTTAGCAATGTTTCTAAGGTGGAAAAAGGCAGTTTTTGTAAAATATGAAATATGCTTTTCAAAAGACAGGTTGCAGTCTAATGTAACACCCAGGTCTTTTACTGTAGCGGATAAAGTAACAGGGCATCCTACTATGTTAAAGTCGTGCTGTGAAAGGTTTTGTGGACGGTTTTTAGAACCGATAAGTATTACCTCTGTCTTGTCTGGATTTAATAAAAGAAAATTACGCGTCATCCAATCTTTTATATCTTTAACACAATCTGTCAATTTGGATAATTTAGCGTATTCATCTGGCCGTGATGAAATATATATTTGAGTGTCATCAGCATAACAATGGAAACTAATTCCATGTTTCCTTAGAATATTACCAAGTGGCAGCATATATATTGAGAATAATAAAGGGACTAACACAGATCCCTGCGGCACTCCATAGTTTGCCGAAGTTATAATCGATTTTTCTCCATTTAAGTAGACGAAATGGTAGCGGTCAGATAAGTATGACCTGAACCAGCTTAATGCTTGTCCTTGAACACCAGTGTAATTTTGTAGTCGATCTAAGAGTATTGTGTGATCTATAGTATCGAACGCAGCACTAAGATCAAGTAAAACTAGTACTGAGATACAGCCTTGGTCCGAAGCTAAAAGTAAATAATTTGTGATTATAACAAGCGCAGTTTCAGTGCTATGATGTGGCCTGAATCCAGACTGAAACTTTTCATAGATGTCATTTTCTTGCAAGAAAGAGCCGAGTTGAGCGGACACAACTTTTTCTAATATTTTTGACATAAATGGAAGATTCGAAATGGGTCTGTAATTTGCTAGGTTATTTGGATCTAATTGTGGTTTCTTAATAAGAGGTTTTATAACTGCCAGCTTGAACGTTCTTGGAACAAGACCTAAAGATAAAGATGAGTTAATAATATTGAGAAGAGGCTCTTCCACTATAGGTAACACTTCTTTCAGTAGTTCAGTTGGTATAGGATCTAACAAACATGTTGTTGTTTTAGATGAAGTGATAAGTTTATTTAACTCTTTTTGTTCTATGGTTGTAAAGCATTGTAATTGTTCTTGCGGTGTGATAATTGCGGCCGAATTATAGGGCGCGAGCAAAGATCGAACGTTTACGATTTAGATTCTGATGCTTCCAATTTTCTCGGTGAAGAAGTTCATGAAATCATTACTACTAAACTGTAACGACGTATTTTGTTCAGACGACGTCTGTTTATTTGTTAGTCTAGCCACGGTATTAAATAAAAACCTTGGATTATTTCGGTTGTTTTCTATTAATTTGCTGAGGTGCTCAGCCCTGGCCGTTTTAAGTGCCTTTTTATAAAGTGACATACTGTCTTTCCACGCGATTCTAAAGACCTCTAAATTAGTTTTTTTCCATTTACGCTCTAAATTACGGGTTTCTCTCTTTAAAACATACGTAGTATTATTGTACCATGGTGCTATACTTTTTTCTCTGACCTTTTTTAATCTAATGGGTGCAACAATATCCAATGTTCTAGAGAGAATGGTGCTCATAGTGCTAGTTAGTTCGTCTAATTCATCTGTTTGTTTGGGTTCAGGCAGCAGCTGAGACAGATCAGATAAGCTATTTGAGAAATGATCTATGGTGGATGGACGAATTGTTCTACCTGGTCGATAACGTGGCGCAGCATGACATATTACAGCAGTGCGTAATATGCAAGTTACCAAGTAGTGGTCAGTGACATCATCACTTTGTGGAATGATATCTATATCGGTTGGATCGGTTCCATATGATATAATTAAATCGAGTGTATGATTAAGACGATGAGTTGGTCCGGTGACGTTTTGCTTGACCCCGAAGGAGTTTAATAAATCTGTAAACGCAGCCCCTAACGCATCATTTAAATTATCTACGTGTATGTTAAAATTTCCAACAATTAATGCTTTATCAACGTTGACCAAAAGATCTGACAGAAAGTCAGCAAACTCTTTTAGGAAATTGGCGTAAGGCCCTGGAGGTCTATATACGGTAGCCAATGCTAGAGATAATAGGGATTTTTTTCTTACATCTAAGAGCGTAACATTTAGCACAAGCACTTCAAACGAATTAAACCTATGACGAGTTTTCTGAGTAACATTAAGGATATCTCTGTAGATTGTTGCAACACCGCCGCCACGACCGATCAGACGGGGCTCATGCTTATAACAGTATCCTGGCGGAGTAGACTCATTTAGACCGAAATAATCATTTGGTTTAAGCCAGGTTTCAGTAAGGCACAGAACATCGAAATTATTATCTGTGACCATTTCATTTACAATAACCGCCTTAGGTGTGAGCGATCTAATGTTTAGAAGACCTAGCTTTAGAAATTTTTTTTGTTCACTAATAGCGAGATTTTTTGTTTTAATAACAATTCGATTTTTTTTAGATCCCACAGTAGATTTATTATTTGATCTTAGTAAACGAGGAATAGACACAGTTTCTATGCAATGTTCTACACTAGTATTAATATCAATTAAATTGGTGCAGTAGAGACTGTGATTTGGATTTTTGGTTACTAGTCAAATGGTATTTAACATCTTGGAGATGTTATCCGACAGAAGATCTGCCCTGATTCTACTTGAGTGTAAGCCATCAGCGCGGAAGAGCCTTGGTCGCTCCCAAAACAGATTCCAATTATTTACAAAAATCAGTTTCTGCTCATTGCACCATGACAATAACCATTCATTTAGCGTGAATAATCTACTGAACTTTTCATGCCCTCGTCGGTACGTAGGAAGCGGTCCAGACACAATAATCGATTTTTCAGGCGATGTGCTGCGTACCATATCGATAAGGCTCCTGAAGTCTTTCTTCAGAACCTCCGTCTGTCGCAGCCTAATGTCGTTAGCTCCCGCGTGCAGCACAACAGCTCCGACGCGCTCGTCACCGTTCAAGATCTCAGTTACCCGCGCAGTGATATCGAGAACACGAGCACCAGGAAAGCAGTGACTGTGCACCTTACTTTTACCTAACGTAGCGTGGACGTGTCAGACGGTGGAATCGCCGATGATCACAGTATCGCGTTCCGTTTCGCGAAGAGGGGAGAAGCGTTTCTGAGTGGAGATCTCGAAAACCGGGAGGGGCGAAAAGATTCTTGTCCTGGCTCGCGGCTTCCGCGGAACCACCCAGGCTTCGTGGTGGTGTGTTGGAGCCGGAGTGAATGAAATCATGGCTGATCGTGACCTGGACGCTCGGGACCAATGACGAGGTCAGCGTCAGCGGGTTACTAACGTTAATCACTGTTCCCTTTCGAAAGCTACAATCGATGCTGCGCTGCTCAGCGCATTGGGAACGTCTTTAAACGTGACCTGCTGTGAATATAGTGTGTAAACACGTCGATGGAATCGACATGGAGGTAATATATCGGCGCACGGTCGGTGACGTCATCGGCGCACACCCGCGACGCGAGGCTATAATTAGATGAGCCACAGGTGCATCGTCAGGTCTTTTGTCTTCAGAGACCTTTCTGTGTTTGGTGTGCAAGCATCTATTTTCTCTGTCTACTACAGATCTTTGTCAGGAGTTATTTAGTTTTTACAACTGGCAGTGTGCAGACTTTTCTATTTCTCATCTCTGAACGATCTCAAAAGAGTTTTAAGAAAGTCAAAAAGAGAAATGAGTCCGCAACAGAGTAAGCGCTGTGTCCCTCTATGTTCTTGTCCTATATGTCAGAACTGGATACACACACTTACTGCTTTGTTTGTTTGGGGAAAGGGCATATGCTGCCCTTGCGTTTGAGCATGGTGATTGCGAGCACAGTGTAATGTTCACAGTTAAAGTGCTTTGCGTTCGCTTTGCTTATTTCAAAGGGGTAGCACCCACAATACGATTGTGGGGCTCGCGTGGGATCTGGCTGAGGAACGAGAGACGGGTGCGTCCCTTTCGCTCGCTCTCTTTCCAGATCGCGATGTCCTTTTGCCTGACTACCGAAGCGTGCCTCAGCGCTTCTTCGGCTCGGGCAGAGGACACTGAATCTCGTGAGTTCGCCGCTTCCGAGCGTTCCTCCCGTGATGATTGATAATATATATATATATATATATATATATATATATATATATATATGTTTATACATGACGTGTCTTTGTGCCCTCGATGTCGACCAGTTCGACTATCGCGGGTGAGAGGGCACGCGATTATATGATGCTACCTCAGTTTGGGGAGACGCTCGCGGGCTTTCTCCCCCCTGAGATCGCATTATCATATGCATTTCAGCGGGTCAGGCTGGTACTGCGCTGTACACAATGGCTGTGTTGCAGGGATACCAGGTTGATTTTTTGAAAGATTTAAACACAGCCTGTCATCCAGACTGTGTCTGATTGTCTGATTGATATTTGGCTGTGTTTATTGTCTGACTAAATTAAATATTGAGTGCTGCCTCCAATCCCTTCTCTCGCTACGATAAAGCGTGTGAGAGGTTTCTCGAGGTGGCTGCCCTCCTTGAGGATCTCCATGACGTTAACTCGTGCATGGGGAAAACCTTATTATTCATGCATCTTTGTGCCCTCGACGTCAATTTATTAGACTATCGTGGGTGCAGGGGCATCATGTGCTTATACGATGATGCGCCAGTCTGAAGAGACGCTAGCAGGCTATCTCTTCTCTGTGGATCATCGTCATTTAAGGAGTCAGCACTCCCCACCAAGTCGTGTATTGTTACATCCACGCTAGTGGGGGTCAGACTGGTGCTGCTCTGCACACTATGGCAGTGTTGCAGGCATACCAGCCTGATCTGATAAAAAAAATAAAATAAATAAAAAGCAGAGTGTGGTGAGTTGTGTTCCCCCTCTTAAAGACTGGGGACCGGCTCGACGCGCTCAGCAGCCTCATAATATACCAGAGACAAAAATCCTGAGTTTTCTTGTCCAGGTCTGTGGGGGTGTGCCCCTTTGGGACGAAGCATGTAAAATGCATCAATCAGCTCCTACTGACACCCTCACAAAACCACTGTAACATCCTTGCCACCACTGGTGATTCAGGGGCCAGCGGTTTCCAGCGAAATGTTGAATGCTCTTTTGTTTCCTGTTATCGCCCAGGACAAAGGATATTTAACATTCCCCTATCAGGAAGTATTAAGAGACTTTGGCAGCGTGAAAGCTACTGCCGGGTATCTCTTTTTGTGTCCTAAAGACAGTAAAAAGGAATATGTTGCCCTCCTCATTTTAACGGTGTGGTTCCCACTACCGTAAAACAGGAATAGGCGCATAAGCTGTCACAATAAATAAATAAATGGGGGACTGCGTCCGTTTTTAGATCTTTGAAGCTTGAACCGTTCTGTCAGAACGCTCAAGTTCAAGATGCTAACTATCAAGAAGATCGTGTTGCAAATTCAACATTGCGATTGGGTCTTCACGGTCAATCTTAAAGACGCATATATTTCATAGAAATATTGCCACAATGCAGGAAGTTCCAGAGGTTTGCTTTTGGGGGCAAAGCTTACCTATATCGGGGTTCTTCCATTTGACCTAGCCATGTTATATAGACGATTGGCTGATACTGGCCCAGTCTCAAGAGCTGGCGCTTCAACATTGAGATCGATCCCCGCTCATCCTCTCTCTCTGGGGCTGAGTTGCAACGCCAAGAAGAGCGTTCGCTCTCCTCCCCAAAGAGTAACGTGCTTGGGGGTTAAATGGGACTCTGTCACCATCGGGGGTACAACTGTCCCCCACTCATGTGTCAATACCTTTTTAAACACCCTAAAGCAACATCTGGCTAGGTCAGGACATTACATGGGTCTCATGGCAGCTGTGTCCACAGTAATCCTCTGGGCCTTTTGCACATGAGACCACTTCAGTTGTGGTTCAAAATCGCTATACAATCCCCAAGGTCAAATAAAGGCAAGAGCACGCACTAAGTGCTTCGTGTCCTTTCTAAAAATCCATGTTTATGGTAAGACACGCACTGAACGCTTCGTGTACTTTCTAAAATCCATGTTTATGGTAAGGGTTACGCGCTGTGGCTTCGTTCCCTTTCTATGTGGTTCAGACCCCGGTTCTTCACCTTGGGTCCCACTCTAGGTGCGTCTTGCCGTCGCGGAATGCTAACGACAGACGCCTCCCTGTCGGGCTGGGTAGCGGTCTTAAGTGGTCGTCCAGCCCAAGGGATCTGGGGAGGCATCATCTAGATTGGCAAATCAATTGCCTCATGTTGATGGTTGTATTTCTGGCCCTGAAATACTTTCTCCCTCAGTTGAGAGGCTGTCATGTCCTAGTGCGGGGGGGACAACACAGCTACAGTCTCTTACAAAAATCACCAGGGAGGTCTGTGCTCACACAATCTGAACAGAATAGCGAGGCAGATTTTTCTCTGGGCCCAGGAGAAGTTCCTGTCACTCAGGGCAGTGTACATTCCAGGGCATCTGAATGTGGGAGTGGATTTACTGTCCAGACAGAAACTACCGACAGGGGAATGGAAACTCCATCCAGAGGTAGTAAAACAGATCTGGACCAGATTTTTACGAAGCGGAGGTGGACCTCTTCGCCTCTTATCAGACAGCGCAATGCCCCCTCTACTTCTCTCTGAGTCACCCAGCCCCCCTGGGTCTGGATGCGATGGCGCACACATGGCCCAAGATGTGCCTGTATGCGTTTCCTCCAGTGGCTCTGCTCCCGGGAGTTCTAGCCAGAGTTCGCCAACAAGGGTCTTGCCTCTTACTGATAGCGCCGCGTTGGCCGAACAGAGTATGGTTCTCAGAGATAATATCTTTCCTCGACGGCTCGCCATGGGCGATTCCGAAGAGGAGGGACCTTCTGTCCCAGGCGGAGAGCACGATATTCCATCCCAGGCCCGACCTGTGGAACCTTCATGTTTGGCCCCTGATGGGTACCAACTGAGGGACACTGGGCTTTCGCCTGCTGTTATTGAGACCATTCTAAGTGCTAGGGCCTCCTCCACTAGAAAGAGTTATGCCAACAAATGGGGTGTTTTTGAAAGGTGGTGTTTTGTGCATAATGCAGATCTGGTCAACTGCCAGATTGCTTCAGTTCTGGACTTCCTGCAGGAAAAATTATCAACAGGCACATGCCCTGCCACTCTCAAGGTTTATGTGGCCGCTCATTCGGCTTGCCACGCCCTGATTGACGGGGTGCCACTCGGGAGACATCCTCTGCTCACTCGCTTCGTTCGTGAGGCCAGATGACTGAGGCCTCCAGTAAGAACCAAGATCCCTTCATGGGACTTAGCTATAGCTCTCGAGGGTCTGGTTGAAACCCCCTTTGAACCTCTAGAGTCAGCGTCTGACAAACTTCTGACCCTAAAGATGTTTTTTTCTTATGGCTATAACCTCTCTAAAAAGAATCGGGGACATGCAGGCTCTGTCAAGATCGCCATCCTGCTTAGACTTTGCCCAGGAATGGTGAAAGTGATTTTGCATCCTCATCCTGATTACCTGCCTAAGGTAGCTTTCTCGGCTGTACATCCAGTCTCTCTAGAGGCCTTCTGCCCTCCACCGTTCACAACGCCGGAGCAGCAGAAATCTCACAGACTTTGTCCAGTCCGTGCTCTTCAGGCCTACGTCCACCGCACTAGCCAGTGGCGTAAGTTAGTGCAACTATTCGTTTGTTATGGGGGCAGTAACAGAGGTGCTGCCGCCACTAAACAGACCATGTCAAATTGGGTCAGGGATGCTATTGCTCTTGCCTATGAGGCGCGCGGCCAAGCTACGCCAACGGGTCTAAGGGCTCACTCCACCAGAGGGATCACCTCCTCTGCTGCCTTGGCAAGAGGTGCCCCCTTGCAGTTTGTTTGTGACGCAGTAGGCTGGTCCTCTCCGCACACATTCATATGATTTTATAGTTTGGATGTTCATGCCACTCCGGGCTCTCATGCCCTTGAGTCGACATCACAAGCTAATGTCTAGGCTCTCTTGCGTTCTTGTGAAACACACCTGCACAACCGTGGGGGTCCAGACATGTTCAAGCACGGCGGCATGGGTATTCTCGTTCCCAATGCGCTGAGCAGCGCAGCATCGATTGTAGCTTTCGAAAGGCTGACAAAAGCAGTCGATCGCAGGGCGAACAGCAGTGAAGCGGTGTCTCGCTCTACGACCAACAACCAATGTTCCAACCGTATTTGCGGTTCCAGACGTATAATGGCTTGAGAAGCGTCTGGCCAACAGTACGAGTTGTAATTATGAGTTAAATGATGGTTCAGAACAGAATAAAGAGAGAAATACGGAAAAACAGAAGGAAATACGAAGCTAATACGAGGCTTAGACAGCCACGACGCAAACAAACTAACAGCTCACAGCAGGCAGTGAGGCGGACAAAAGCAATCGAGCGACAAAAGCAATCGAACTTAGGAAAACAACGTATGTTGTATTTTTTTTTCCAACAGATATTCTCTCAAAGCTTGTGACAACCATAGACTGTACAAAACAACACGTCAGCCTCAATTTGTTTACAAACAATAATTTCAGATAATGCTGGCTCCATAATGTAAGATAAAATGTGTTTAATTATGGGTTGCGAATTTGAGGTCGGACCTAACAATGTAGGGACTGCAGCATCATTGGAAGTATACTTAGATATATTTAATATGTTTATACATCCTATTTGGTATTGGAAATATATAGTATTTCAGGCCTTATTTTGTACCCATGGAAAGTGCCAATTCCCAACAAAACCTAGATTGAATTTAATTGTAGCCTTTAGTTTGCTTTAAAGAACAGTCATTATATATATAATCCATTATTCATTACTGTATGGCACAGCAGGGTAAGACCAAGCATGTGACTGTGTTTAAGATATTATTATAATGTGCAATGATGCAATAAAGTGATGTAATTATCCAGTTTTATGTCATGAAATTATTATGCTACTTTTCTAAGCAGATTAACACTAACTTTAATAGACACAGCAAATAAGTGTGCAGTGTTCTGCACAAAGTTGAAGCTTGAATTAGAGTTAAATTGTTACCATATTTATAGCTATCTGAATAATAATCTGGTTAAATGGCACAGACATCGCGTCTTTCAGTATACTGGAATTTTAAACCCAACGTAACACATGAATATCTGTAACAGTTGTAATGCATTTGCCAAGCATGCACATTATTTGCATTTTAGAATTATGTTTCTGGCCTACGTGGAAAATTCCTACAGTGTTCACCAGACATGTTGATAGAAGTCTGGCTTGCTGGACTGTTTTGGAAATATCCATGTTTAAAATAAGAAGTTCATCGTCTAGAGTACCTCTGTGTAACAGTTTTATATTTAACAGTGTTTCTACACATCAAAATCAAATATTTAATCTGTTAAACAAGCAAAATTTTATGCCAAAATGGTGATTTTCATCACTGGCTTCATTTCATCATCCCTACCCTGTTTTTAATATTGCACAGTCAGTCATATTTCATGAGCCAAAATAACCAGTAGTCTTCCTCTCTACCCTCAATGTTTATTTATTTGTCTGGCTTTGTGAATTATTAATCGCTCTATGGAGGTTCTGCTTTGAAGTTTGGTAAGTTTTTCATAGTCATTAAGTAAGTGTTGCTCCCGCTAGTCACAGAACTTTACAGAGCAAAAACAAACTCCAAGTAACAAAACAACAACCAATTTAAGATTGAGAAATGTCTCAGGTTACGTATGTAACCCTGGTTCCCTGAAGAGGGAATGAGATGCTGCGTCGAGACGCTGTGGGAACGCCCCTGCGTGAAGTACGTGTATAATCAGTCCAATGGAAACACGAGACGTCATAGGCGGGTGATGTCTTCGACCAGGAAACTATAAAGCACACCTGAAAACAGGCCGCGCTAACTTCTGAAAAGCCGAAGCATGGCAGGGTGACGCAGCGTCTCGTTCCCTCTTCAGGGAACCAGGGTTACATACGTAACCTGAGACGTTCCCTTTCAAGGGAACTCGAGCTGCGTCGAGACGCTGTGGGAACACTATACCCACGATGCCATAATAACAAATGCCTGTTCTGTGTGAAGTCATTGCGCACACTAAGAAGCAAGCACCCTAGACCCCGGAGTGGAGCCTAGATCCAAGTCATAAAATCTAACAAATGTATGCGGTGAGGACCAGCCTGCCGCATCACAGATGTCATGGAGGGAAACCCCCGATAATAAAGCCTTTGAGGCCGCCATACTCCTGGTAGAATGGGTCCGAATAGCCAAAGGTGAAGGCTGACCAGCCGCTTCATAAGCAAGTGAGATTGCCTCGTCTACCCACTTGCTCATCCTCTGCTTGGATGCAGGGTAACCTTTTCTAGGTGACCCGAAACAGACAAATAGTTGATCTGATATACGCCACAGGGCAGCTCTGTGTACGTAAGTATCCAAAGCCCGAACAGGGTACAGCAGATTAAGTTTTTCCTGATCTGGTGTATTAAAAGGTGGAGGCCTGTAGCACTATTGGGCCCGCAACATTAGTAGGGACTTTAGGAATATAACCCGGCCTAGGGTGAAGACAGGCTTTCACCCTACCAGGTGCAAATTCTAGGCACAAACGAAAAACCGACAAGGTTTGCAAATCTCCAATTCTCTTGATAGAAGAAAGCAATGAGAAATAAAGTTTTTATTGAAAGGAACTTTACTGAAAACCTCTTTAATAGGCTCGAAGGGAGCCAAAGCAAGGCCTTCCAATATAATGGCCAAATCCCACGCCGGTGCTCTAGTGGGCAGTGCAGGCCTCAGCCTCAGGGTGCCACGAAGAAAACGAGTAATGAGAGGATCTCACCCCAATGATGCACCACCCAGAGGAGTGTGGTAAGCAGATATAGCAGCCACATCCACCTTCAAGGTGTAACGAGTTAATCGAGTACTGTACCAACAGGGAAGTTAATGGGATTCAGTTAGCGTTCTCCGCACCAAGCAGAGAACAGTTTCCATTTCAGTGCATACAGTTTTCTCGTGGAGGGAGCTATGGATTGAAGTATGGTCTCCACGACCTCGGTCGAGAGACCTGATTCTATTAGGTGGGCCCCCTCAGGGGCCAAGCTCAAAGTTTCCACAACTCCGGGCGAGGGTGATTAAATCGTGCCTCCTGCTTGGGACAGCAGGTCCCTCCTGGTCAGAATCTCCATCAGAGAACCGTCTAGAAGGGACACCAGGTCTAAGAACCAAACTCGGGCCGGCCAGTACGGGGCTACTAATGACAGACGGGCCCCTTCCCGGCGAACCCTCTCCAGAGCTCCCAGAAGCATAGACATCAGAGAAAAAAAGTACAGGTATAGCCTCGGCCATACCTGAACCATTGTATCCAGCCCCAGAGGAGCTGGGTGCGTGAGAGAAAACCACATGAGACAATGAGTTGTATCTGATGATGTGAAAAGGTCGACTTGAGCTTGACCGAATCTCTCCCAAAGTAGCTTCACCACCTTGGGGTAAATCCTCCATTCCCTGGGCCTCAGCCCCTGCCTCAACAGGATATCCGCTCCCTGATTTAGATGCCCCGGAATATATACTGCTCTGAGAGACAGTAATTTCCCTTGGGCCCATAGGAGGATCTGATGAGCCAGCTTGTTTAGGTGACTTGAACTCAGACCCCCCTGATGGATGATATGAGAGACCACCAATGTGTTGTCTGTGTGGACAAGCACATGATGGACCCTCAGGTCTGGCAGGAAGTGCTTGAGAGCATAATTTATAGCCAATTTATGTGCCAAGAAAGAAGATGGTCCTGCCATAGACCTTTCGCTGAGTGACCACTCATGATCGCCTGCCAACCTGTGAGGGAAGTATCCGTCGATAGCGTTACGTGTCGACAAGAAGCCCCCAGCCTTGGGCGAGGAACCAAAGTTTCTTCCACATGATTAAGGCATCGCCACGTGACCTTGATCGAAATGGATTTCCCCTCGGAGAAAACCCCTTTTGTCCTGAGCCACCACTGCAAGGGTCTCATGTACAGAAGGCCAAAAGTTATTACATTGGATACAGCTGCCATGAGACCCAACAGTCTCTAAAAATGTTTCACAGTGAGTAACTGGCCTAGTTTTACCCCATTTATGGCTGAGAGAATCACAGTAATAAGTGCCGGTGACAATTGTGTCCGCATCTTTGTCGAATCCCATACCACACCTAGAAAAGTGGTCCTCTGAGATGGGAAGAGCACACTCTTCTTGGCGTTGAGCCTCAACCCTAGCATCTTTATGTGGGACAGAATGACATCTCGATGCCAAACTGCTCGGACTGAGCTAAAATCAACCAATCGTCGATGTAATTAAACACGTGGATGCTCTGGAGTCTCAGAGGAGCCAGAGCGGCATCCACACATTTTGTAAAAGTGCGGGGTGATAAACCTAGGCCGAACGGAAGAACCCAATATTGGAACCACCACCATGGGGAGGACCCCTAGAAATCTGGGCGGACGAGAACCGAACTGAATTCTGTAACCCTTTTCTATTGTATGCAGGACCCAATGAGACATATTTGGCAGCAGTTTCCACCTGCCAGAAATTCTACTAAGGGAACCAGTCTCTCGAGACTGGCCTCTGGATTTGGTCGAACAGTCACTTCGGTGCCCTGAAACGGCGAAACGGCAGGGAATAACTGACTTGACTGTTCTACTACCCTCCTTGGAGGATCGTTGAGATGTGCAGGCACCTCGGCGCCCCGAAGCGGCGAAGCGGCAGGAAACAACAAAACTGAATGCTTTACGACCCTCCTCGGAGGATCGTTTGGGGACGCTGACACCTCGGTGCGCTGAAGCGGAGAACCGGCAGGGAACAACCGAACTGGCAGCACTGCGACCCTCCTCAGAGAGTAGCCCCCCAGAGGGCCCCCGAGGAGACAAGGATTCTCGAACCTGTCTGTCTCTTCTTCTTTGTCGAAGCCTTCTTAGAGACGATGACAGTCCTCAGATCTTGCCTGCCTCTAACCAGCTTTGACTGCGACCGCCACTCAGGCCCCCCCGATTGTGGGGAGCCTTAGTGGCGACGCTTTTTTTCTGATGCACTCAGTACTGCGAGGAGCTTGTAGACAGCCGAGACTGCTCCCACCCAGCAGTTTCGGGGACATTAGATTTGCGACATTAGATTTGCATTAGATTGAACGCTGCTGATTGCTTCTTCACCTCCTGAAATCTATCGACGACAGTGTTTACAGCGTCGCCGAATAGACTTGAAGGCGAAAGCGGCACGTCCAAAAGAACAGAACCTTCATATCAGATAAATTTAGCCATAAATGATGCTCCGTGGCCACCAGGGCTGCCATAGACCGGCCTATTGATTTGGCCATCTCCTTGGTGGCCTGGAGAGACTAATCTTTTGCGCGACGCAATTCTTGGATTGCATCATCCCTGACTTCCTCACAATCATCCATGTCCCTAGGCAGATCAGACTGGTATGCTTGCAAAATGGACATGGTATGCAAGCATGCCGCAGCCTGACCCGCTACGGAATACGCTTTACCCACCAGCGCTGAAGTGGCTTTTAATGGCTTGGTGGGTAACGCCGGGGCTTTTAATGATGACACTGACTCGGGAGAGAGATAGCTCGCAAGCGTCTCTTCTGCCAGAGACATCGTCACATAACCATAATCTTTAATACCCATAACATTACTATAATTAGATGTTTAAGGATTAAAAACACGATAAGAACCTGGTTTCTTCCATGACTTCGACACCTCTGTGTAGAGATCGGGAAAAAATGGCAAACCCCAACAAGGAGGCTGTGATCTAGATGGTAAATATCTTTCATCCAGTAAACTTTTCTTACATTCCTCTTGTTCCTCGGCTGGCCAGTCAATATTTAATTTGGCTATAGCGCGAGTCACAACCTGCATAAGCTCCTCATCAACAGGGCCATGAGACGGCGGACTCTCATAATCCCCTGCATCTATGCTGACGACAACCAATTCCTTAGAACTGGATAATCGCAGCATTGGTGCCTCATCCCCGGGAGCGCTTCTCCCTGAAAAAAGGCACTGGATCAGGCAGGTGAAGGCTGAGATAGGGCTGGGCCCATCTCAAACCCCGCTGTTAGATCCATTTGCGAACCCCAAGATGTGCGTCACCGCTGTGCCTCAGCAGCAGTGGTACCCGCACACTGGGGAGCGCGCACCGAACCGTCCTCAATAACAATAAATAGACAGGGACAGTATACAGAGAGCGCTTGCTGAAGGCACAGAAGCTAGCGCGGTCTGTTTTCAGGTGTGCTTTATAGTTTCCTGGTCGATGATGTCACTCGCCTATGACGTCTCGTCTTTCCATTGGACTGATTATACACGTGCTTCAGGACGCAATCACGCAGGGGCGTTCCCACTGCATCTCGACGCAGCTCGAGTTCCCTTGAAAATGTAAGCCCGGCTCAATCGGCAACAATGGAGGTTTACCGATCAGCAGGTGAAAGTCTTTAAGCATTACTGTCTTTCCACGTGGCAAAGTAATTTGATTAAATGAAATACATTTTCTCATATGTATTAACTCGTTATTTTATCTGACTCCATAAATGAAAAAGGTTTTAATGATATCTGTGCATCATTAAATGTGAGCGAATGTTTTTTTTAACTCTTTACTGAAAACAATGTCAGAGCCAGTTAGAATAAAATCAAATGTTTACAATTTATTATGTCAGGTAAA
This sequence comes from Gila orcuttii, assembly GCA_026230005.1. Classification (NCBI taxonomy): domain Eukaryota; kingdom Metazoa; phylum Chordata; class Actinopteri; order Cypriniformes; family Leuciscidae; genus Gila; species Gila orcuttii. The sequence continues at coordinate 10,420,445 of JAPDVR010000024.1, forward strand.
GGTATCATGCCAATTACATAATCAGTTAAAAGATAATAGAAACAAACATCAAATGCTCTGGAATAAAGAGAGAAGATGCAATACCTTGACATTATAAAATACATGATGTGAAGTGTTTTGCTTACACTTCACATCACGGGCTGGTCTGGGTTACAGAATTGTGCCGAGCCTCCTGGTGCATTTCATTATATAGACAGACCTTTTTATCACATGGACACATTTGCTAACAATGAGAATTTGCATTCAGAGGTTACACCTTTGAGAGCAGGAGGCCATTTGCCTGGAAGACACACCATCCTCTGTGTGTGAATTATCTCTAAACTCTTAAAGGCCATGTTGCAGGTTAACCACCACTGTTGATTAATGGGTACATAAATCACTTAAGATATGTGTATCATTTTTAAAATGTCTCAAAAATGGTCTTAAAGACCATTTTTTTACGTTTCTGGTATAATTTTTTTTTTTTACGCAACTCTGTGATGACGTTACGTTGGGGAGAAGCGGAGGAAAGGGTGCCTCAGCCTAGTATTAGAACTATGGCGACTGACTGGGATGAGGAAGAGTTGGCAAGAAGAACTAACATGTATTATGGCCCGCAGCCGTATAATTTTTAACCTGCTAGACGTGAGAGGGCAAATGAAGAATTGCCAAGAACTGATGGCCGTCAAAGCCAATTGAATGCATGGTCCGAGGAGAATGAGTGGAGAGTTGGTGAAGTGTCCCGTTGAGTTGCTATCATTTAGCAATGCAGAAATGAACACTGGAGCTAGTCTACAAGCTATGGCAAGCCGTTTTAACTTACGAGCAGCAGTGCACAATAACGACACATATATTTTTTGTACGGTCATTGAATAGCACCGAGTGAAAAATCAACGTTTTCTTTATATCAAGTGGCAGTATATGATCATGACGTTAGTTCAGATAAGTACCGGTAACCTTTGTCATAGTGTCGTAGTACTGGTAATGTTTGTCTTTGTCATCTAGAAATAGAAAGCATCATGCTAGCTATTAGGGGTGGAATTATACATGTATTCGTATTGTGTGTGTGAGTGTGAGAGAGAGAGGCGCGATCGAACAGTGGAAACATAAAAACATCGTCATTTTGTTCATACAGGATATCGTTCAAACTGCAAAGTGTTTACTTATATTTGTGTACACTCGCCATAAAACACAACATTGTGCTTCTGTCACACTCAAAACTCTTGTCAAACTCTGTCTATATATCTAGTCTATATATATATCTCGTCTATCTATCTCTCTATATCTATGTATTTATCTATAATCTGCGCTATCTGAATACTCTCGTCTACTACTCGTCGCTCTCAACAAGGCGGGCAGCGGGCTTTGGTAAATTCTCTCCCCAAGGTGACGTAATGCAATGCATTGTGGGGGAAAGGAGAATCGTTGCAAACCACTGTAAGATAGTACCTACTTTTTTCGTTTTGTGATACCCAACAACATAAAATACAATGGATAACAGTTTAAATGTTTATTACCAACAAGCAAATTGCACAAATTCGTTGAAAAATTAAACCTGCAACATGGCCTTTAAATACCTTATTACCCTTTGGTTTACTTCTTTGGGAATGAGACCTTTGTACCAGTCACACTGAGACATTTAAAATAATACTAAATATGTAACACTGTATGATAATTATTCACATTAAACTATATAGATTCTTGGGTGAATTTCAGGTGATCTCAGCATGATAGAAAGAGGAAACGGGGAAATGAGGGTTCAAGGGAAAATGATATAGATTAGGATTGCTTGGGTGAGACTTGCATCTCAAATGATGGCGCCAGTTTCACAAGAGAGAGTTCAAATGTTTATTTCCAGAAAGGTCCTTTGTCTCATCAGGGAGTGGTCATTCCTCAAGTAGACTGCCTGGCATTTATCTAATTTCTCAAGTCTTACAAAAGGGAACTGAGATTTGAGATGACAACCAATTAGTTAAATTCACCCTGCATCCCTAATTAGTTATTATTTGGCTTCTGGAATAATTGGTTCTGATTTGGCGTCATCCACTAGCCTGAATTCACTGTCCATTTATTTCGATTTATATGATAAAGTATAGATTTTATTGATTTATTAAAATTTTTGATAGCATCTGTCTGTGCTACAATTGATGAAGACATTTCCAAATAGCAGATTGTATTATGTTTTTTCTTGCAAATAACTTTTATCATGGTGCATTTTGGGAATATTGCCTGCTTGCTGCATTGAGGCCTTTATTGGTTGAGCAGAGGCTGATATCAGTTGACATGAAAAGCTCTTATCTCTTTTTATTGTGTTATGACATTGTGTTATTGGCTCTGGATGGAGAGGCTTTGTGACCGCGTACTATATGAAACCTGAACCTGTTCGCAGACGTGCAAGTGAGACCTGCTTTGCTTTCTCCAGGTGATCGCTTGAGTCTTTCCTTCTTTGTACGCTTTTGCCCAGTAATCAGTTTTACAAATTGCATTCACTGAGTACATGAGATTTGCAGCTTCTCCGTGAAGTCGAAACCTCAGAGCAGCAGAAATAATCCCCATTTCTGAGGGAGGGAATAAGCTCCGTTTTCTGAACACCTGCTGCAGCCTTTTGGTTTTTTTAAATACTTCTCAGGAGATGTGGGGAGAAGACAAAATATTAGATGTTAATATAAAGGCACCCATAAACTTTCTAGTTGGATTACTTTGTATATTAGTACAGACATCAGGTGCGTCACCAAGGGAGCCAAGATAAACTGTGTAATTTTTCTGTGTGAAAATTTCATTCTAAAATGTGGAAGTCTGACATGCACAAAAAAAAAATAAACCTTTTTCGGTACAACCTTAAACTGAAGGACAGGAGGGTTTTTCTCACCTAAGTCTAAAAATAAAGTCTGCTCTATTGCCAACATCTCTTGTGTGAAATGTACAGTAGCCGTTACACTGCCGATCATATCACTAGCTGCCCACACATCACATCTGTTAGAGTGAACCTAGTGCAGTGCTCACTTGTAAAAATGTTATATATCCTTAAATATATAACATTTTTATTTTAAGAAATATATCCTTCTTCAGCTCTTCCATCACAGTACTGAATGTCTTCCGTAAACCCACGGAGTGTGGAGGCGTTTGCTGCACTTTACTGAGAGACAGAGACCAGCAATGAGATAAGTTGAAATTAAGAGCGTTGGTGTTCGCAAGCTGTTTTAAAGTGTAATCTCAGCAGATGAGGACACAGAGATGGATCAAACTTATGCCATAGCTCACAGCGGCAGCGCTCTAATAGGAGCCTCACAGATGTGAGAGATGGTGTTAGTGGACTGTGAAATGTACTGAAGTGCATCTGACTCACTTATTCTTTAGTATCAGTTTATATCATTTCAGAGAAATTAAATTTCTCCTGATCATATCATCAATTATAGTTTAAAGGCAAAGTGTATCATGTTTTCTAAGTTACACATTTTTCTACCCCTGCTTAATGTGCAGAGAAAAATCGTATCCATCCATCTATCCGTCCGTCCGTCTATCTATCTACATTCAGAAATCCACAAAAAACATAACGTGGGGTTATTGATCCTTGTGCCAGGGCCGGTGGGGAAAAGCTCCATAAGGTGGAAGGTGGCGTTGAGGGCATGGAGAGGGCGAGAGAGAAAGAGAGAGCGGGGTGCCCTCACAGCCATATGGGCCCCGCCACCACCGGACCCGACCTGCGGCCGTCCTCGGGACGGATGGCCAGCCAAAGAGAGGAACCATCTGTGCTCAATGCCCTCCATGCCGGAGGGTCATCATCTCAAACTGAGTGTATGGAAACGCCAAGACTTTCTCTCTCTCAGTCTCCCTCACTATCATTGCCTCTGTTTACCCTCCATTATGGCAATGACAAAAACTTTCAGCTGAACTTACAGTCCTTGAAATAGTCTGAATGGGAAGTGGTATCAGAATCAGATCACTGAATACGCTGATAATTTAACAATGCCATCGATGGACGTGGAGAGCTTCCTCTATATACCCTCCCTTTGTGGGGAGTCCATGCTGATTCAGTTACAACAGCATCAAAGTCACCAGTCTCAAGTTCGTTATCACAAAACCGTGTGCCCTGTTCACTTTCACAGATGGTGTGATGCCAAGCCATCCCTTGGGCCTCTTATTGTGCATCTTCCAATGCGGTTCTGAACATGCAGTGTCCTATAAAGGTCTCTGAGATGAAGCCGCTGAGCAGCGTCTGCAAAATCAAAAACTGTTTTACATGCTGAGTGCAAGCGGCCGGGTCTACAAAAGTGTCACAGAGGAAAGGACACAAGCGGAAAGGAAATGAAACAACATGACTCATCTAAAGGGTTTATAACGGCATAAACAGTCTGTATCATCTTTGAGATTAAATGTAGTCTTGTAATTTAAAGGAACATTTGTGTAGCTACTAGTACTTTAAAGAAAACAAACACAGATTTGCGTGCACAGTTAAGGCTTTTTTCACATTTTGTTCAATTGCATGGTCAATTCTGTGGCACGATTTGGTCATCTTTGTGAGTATATTCTAATACAGATCTTTTAAATCTGCAAGCAAGTCTGTGAAAAAGTTGTTTGAAACAACATTACAATTATTTTTTTATTTAATTTAATAAAATAATAATATTAAAACATACCAGATTTAATATTACTATTTCAATCATGACAATTTTACTCTTTTAACAGTCATAGTTTTGTTTCTCTTCAGGTTCATGCATCTAAGCATATAGATGGTGGATAGAAAAATTATAGTGTAAAACAGCCATTATTTTACACATGTATAATATGTATGTATATATATATATATATATATATATATATATATATATATATATATATATATATATATATATATATATATAAAAATTCTAAGTTGTACATAAAACAAAGATTATTGGAGTAAGTTTTACAAAAAAGTACTATTTTAGTCTTTACTTCAAAATTTCACATTTAATTTGCTGTGCTATTTGCCGTTTCTTTGTCATAATTGTAAAAATTAGGTAACACTTTAGTTTAGGGTCCAATTCTCATTAACTAGTTGCTTATTAGCATGCTAGGATATTGGCTGTTTATTAGTACTTATAAATGTGGCAGGATAAGTGATTTTGCCCTCCTATTGGCCCTGGTTAAGTGTGTGTTTGGCAGACCAATGAGGTTCACGAAATATGTTGCTGATAAATTATATACTGTTTGAGATTTAGCCTAGCCATACTATTATATTAATTTACCCTGCAGATAAGTCAGTGCCACTTTTAGTGGGCAATGAGCATGACTGCATGAAATTATTGGCATATCAAAGGAGAGATCATTTCTATATAGGCTGATTTAGACAATATTTTTCCGCATGTCATGCAGGACTCCGTAATTTTACATCATTCATTTATGCTTCTTCGTTTTTCCATTAGGATCAGTGAATGAACACAAACCTGGATTTTACACAACTGATGATAATTCACTGTATTTCAGTAAAACATCTGAAAAAAAACAAAAGTGTTTTATTTTATTTCAAAGCAAAACCACAGTGACAAATAAGACAATAATAGGCTACCAAATAGTATACAAGCCCTGGCCATTGGGTTTTGTGCGTACAATGGGAATAAACCATGCAGCGCTGAAATGTGGAAATATTTTTTTTCTTTTTTTTTTTTACTAAAACAGATGTTATTATGTCGATCTATAGCAAATATTATCATTTTTGTGCTCAAGAGCGTATTTAAGCAATAGGCCTACATGTTCAAATCACTTCTCTGCTGGGTATTTTATTTAGGCTATTTTATTATATTAATTGCACAGATTTACAGCAGTAGGTTTTTTTATGGTTATGCAGCTAGCCTATATGTGAGAGTTAATATTTGAAACCATTTTTATCTCATAGCCTACATATATGCAGATTAAAACATGAACACGCAATGCGGGGGTGGATGAATAAATAATTGGATTTTTAATATAGGCTACCTGATGTCACAGTCACAGATAGACAGTCGTACATGTCAACTGGTTGACACTTATTAGAAAACATGAATCTTTAAAAACTATAACATAGGGCTTTACAGAACCAATAAATAGGCCCTCATACTTTATTAACAGGTAAACAAAAAAGAAACATGAGTTTACTATTAAACATGTTATTTGTTCTTTGTACCAAATAATGCAAGCTCTGGCAACAAAAAAAAAAACAGTCGTGCTTTAGAATTAAAAATCAGCTGCTTACATTCTTACAGTGAATTATTATCATTTGCGTAAAATCCCGAGTTTGTGCTGATCCACCGATCCTGATAGAAATATAAAGAAGCCAAGTGAATGACGCGCAGGTGTACATGTGCCGTCACCAAGCGTTCGTTTTTAAACAATAACTTCATCTATTCTGTGTCTTAAGTACAATAAAAGATTAGCCAATAGATCTTAACTAAAATTACCATGGTAAACCGATAATAAGATACTATTAAAGCTAGCATTTAATATTTCTTTAATACGCCAAATCATTCACAAAAGCGTACATAAAGGAATGCGCATATGAATGCGAATATGCGCTATGGCGCTCTGCAATCAAATACGATTTTAAATAGGCTTAGTAAAAAAATTTATTAAAAAACAAACGAAAATCAATGTGTGGCGGTCAGCGTTGATATTGTGGCGGGCCGCCACAAATAAATGAACGTATGGGAAACCCTGCTATGGGCCTGAAGACGCTACATGTGACGCCGCTGCTGTTTTGCTTCCCGGCAACATTTTCTTTGTTTTGTTTGTTTTGCACACGTGCATCTGTGTTGCTGGTTTAGAGCTTGGTTACTTCTGCGGGTGGCTTGGCTGCTAGCTTACGAGCATTGCGTCCGCCAGGCTGCCTACTAGTTTTATTTTGCTTTGTTTACAAGTATAGTTCCCTTTCGTTGTCACTCCGAGTTACGTCGGATGACGACGAATGGGGTTTCGCTTAGAAAGCCTATCAACTTCGAGTATTACAAAACGAGCCAATGGCAAAGAAATGCCATGGGTCTGCGGAATTTGCATGACGTAACTCCGCCCCACCTCGTGGGTATAAAAGGAGGAAGTCCGCAACAGCAGTTTATGTTTTCGCTTCGGAGCCAAGTTTATTCTTCTCTCCACAAGCCATCTCTGAATTGTCAGCTTCACAAACGAGTACCTCGAGTGTTGGTGTGACGGCGATCTACGGCAGGCGCGTGCTTTCTGCTGATCTGTTGCAGTGGTCTGCTAGTCGGTGCGTGTCTCCCCGGGTGCTTCAACACTTGAGTTTTCTCTCACTAAAAGAGCTCGCACGCGGCACGTCTTTTTAAAGACGGCTCGCCCGTGCATTTAAAAAAAAAAAAAAAAAAAAGAATGGTGCGGCAGCTTGGTATCGGACTCTGATGGGCACGAGCGTTGTCTAGTATGTTTGGGCTTGATCATGCTAGAGCAGCGCTCGTGGATGACTCATGTTTTCTCCGTGGAAACATGATCATCGCGTCATTAAGGTCGAGACTCGGTGAACTCACATGAGTGAGAGTCCCCTCATCCACCCCCCGATCTTCGGCTGGTGGCCAGGGTGACCTGAGGGTTACGGTCTGGAACAAGGCGCCGACTATGTGTCCGCGACCCCAGCCCCCCTCTTTAATGACGGTGCCCGCTAGTGAACAGGTGATTCCCACGGGTCTACCCTCTGGTGGCCGTGTGTTTCATTTGAAGCTACAGAGGATGATATTATGTTTGTAGCAGCTTCACTAGGTGGGTTTGATTTTCCTGGAAGTGACGACTCGTCGAGTCTGATCCGGAGATGACGGCCATGCTTTCCCGGGACGATTGGTTTTTGGGTAAGGCCGCCGACCCTCGTCCACGGCAAACCCCAATACCATTCTTCCCGGACGTGCATGATGAGATCAGGGACCGCTCGCTGATCTCATCCGCCTTTCCTCCCCTCGATGGGGCCGCTGCCCATGGGTACACTGGGGTTCCCCCGGCTGAACGCTCTGTTGCGATGCTATGTGTCCTCAGAGTGCTTCTTCTCGGCGCAATCCTAAGCACCCGTCCGTGGCCTGTAGTTTTTCGTCTACGCTTGTGGCGAGATCCTATAGCGCCACGGGACTGGCAGCCGCCTCACTGCATGCCATGGTCATTCTGCTGGTCTACCTGACCCAGATGCTCATGGACCTGCACGAGGGCGGGACTGACCCAGGGCTCTTCACTGAGCTGCGCGCCGCCACTAACCTTGCTCTCCGAGCGACGAAAGTGGCCGTACGCTCCCTGGGTCAGGTGATGCTCACCATTCTGTGGCTGAACCTGTCTGATGTGCTGGATGTCGCGCGGACCCGTCTGTCCGACATTCCCATATCCCAGGTCGGCCTCTTCGGCGGTGCGGTTGAGGGCTTGCCCAACAGCTCTCAGCCGCCCATGAGCAGACTGATGTTGGTTCTGTCCCGACGGCCCCGCCGTCCGCTCCGATCCCTCGGTCTGCCCACCGCCGAAGGCGCCCTCTCGCGGCTCCCACCCCGCCCGTACACCCGTGCCGGCTCTGGGGGCCGCGGGCGGACGCCACAGCCCTCTCCAGCCCCGCCCCCCGCTACACGCCGGGTAAAGCGGCGCTCCTGAGACGGGCTCCTCGGGGATGGAGCAGGCTGAGGTTGACTCTGTCCCGACGGCCCCGCCGTACGCTCAGGTCCCTCGGTCTGCCCACCGCCGAGGGCGCCCCCCCGCGGCTCCCACCCCGCCCGTTCACCCGGGCCGGCTCTGGAGGCCGCGGTCGGACGCCACAGCCCTCTCCAGCCCCGCCCCCGCTACACGCCGGGTTAGGCGGCGCTCTTGAGAGGGGCTCCTCAGAGATGGGACTCAGTTCTTTCCAGGAGTTGGTAGACTCCTTTCCCCGGTGGAGGGCCGGGGAAGAATCCGTACTCTCCAAAGAACTGACTCTCCCGTCTCTGAGCACACAGAGTTCTCGGACGACACAGAGCGCCGCCCACTAGCCGTGCTCTCCTCGTCCCCCTCTGTCCCAGAGGTGGTTGACACGGCGTGCCGTCCACGGACCGCTTCGCCCCCGTCCCCCTCTTTCGCCAGACCTCTGGCAGAGCAGGCCCCCGGGGGACGCCTGTCGTTCGCATGATCCCGCTGGTTCAGTTCTTGGGAGCCTGGTTAGAGCTTCCCCGTCTGTCCCGCGCTGACCGTCAGGCTCGGCTATGCGATTCAGTTCGCACGGTCTCCTCCCCGCTTCAGGGGAATCCGCTCCACTTTGGTCGGTGGCAATGCCCCCATCATGAGAGCAGAGATTGCCACCCTGCTGGCGAAGGGTGCAATCGAGACTGTCCCTCCAGCCGAGATGAGGTCCGGCTTCTACAGCCCCTACTTCATTGTCCCCAAGAAAACCGGTGGGTTACGGCCAATCCTGGACTTGCGCGTGCTGAACCGCTCCCTTCACAGGCTGCCGTTCAAGATGCTCACCGCCAAACGCGTTTTTGAATGCATTCAGCCCCAGGATTGGTTTGCAGCGATCGACCTGAAGGACGCCTACTTTCATGTCTCCATTCTTCCTCGACACAGACCGTTCCTACGGTTTGCTTTCGAGGGGCAGGAATACCAGTACGCGTTTCTCCCCTTCGGGCTAGCCCTGTCTCCTCGCATCTTCACGAAGGTCGTCGAGGCTGCCCTTGTTCCCCTTCGGGAACACGGGGTTCGTATCCTGAGTTATATCGACGACTGGCTGATCCTAGCTCACTCTCGAGATCAGGTTTGCGAACACAGGGACCTAGTGCTCCGGCACCTAGCTCGTCTGGGCCTTCGGGTCAACTGGGAGAAGAGCAAACTTTGCCCCGTGCAGAGGATCTCTTTTCTCGGTATGGAAATCGACTCGCTCGCCATGTCCGCGCAGCTTACGAGCGAGCGCGCGCAGTCACTGCTGACTTGCCTGAGACAACTCATGGCCAAGAGTGCGGTTCCACTGAAACATTTTCAGAGGCTCCTGGGGCATATGGCATCTGCAGCCGCGGTCACGCCGCTTGGATTGCTTTATATGAGACCGCTTCAGCTTTGGTTTGGCTACGCTCCGAGTACCAGTTACTCCCACCTGCCGTCAGTTCTCCACCCCGTGGTCGAACCTCAGTTTTCTCAGGGCGGGTGTCCCCCTGGATAGAGCTTCCCGGCATGTTGTTGTCTCGACAGATGTCTCCACCACGGGCTGGGGCGCCATGTGCAATGGACATGCTGCTGCGGGCTCCTGGACAGGACCCCAGCGGCTATGGCATGTCAATTGCCTCGAGTTTTTGGCAGTACGCCTTGCCCTGCACCGCTTCCGAGCGTTGCTCCGGGGTCAACACGTACTAGTCCGTTCAGACAATACCGCTACTGTAGCGTACATCAATTATCAAGGTGGTCTACGCTCCCGCCGTATGTCACAACTCGCCCGCCACCTCCTCCTATGGAGTCAGAAGCATCTGAGGTCGCTTCGAGCCATTTTCATTCCCGGAGCTCTGAACTGTGCAGCCGACGAGCTCTCACGGCTTCAGCCCCTCCCTGGAGAATGGCGACTCCATCCCCAGTCGGTTCAGCTGATTTGGGACCAGTTCGGGGACGCACAGATAGATCTGTTTGCCTCTCACGACTCGACCCATTGCGCCCTGTATTTTTCCCTGTCCGAGGGCACGCTCGGCACGGATGCACTGGCGCACAGCTGGCCGCCGGGCCGCAAATATGCGTTTCTCCCAGTGAGCCATCTTGCGCTGACCTTGCGCAAGGTCAGGGAGGACGAGGAGCAGGTCATTCTGGTCGCGCCGTATTGGCCCAACCGGACCTGGTTCCCCGAACTTGTACTCCTTGCGACAGCACCTCCTTGGCCCATTCTTCTGAGGAAGGACCTTCTTTCTCAGGGACGGGGCACCCTGTGGCACCCTCGCTCCGATCTCTGGAGCCTCCACGTGTGGCTCCTGGATGGCTCGAGGTAGGTTTGAGTACCCTTCCACCAGCGGTGGCGGCTACCTTCACTTCCGCTAGAGTGCTGTCCACGAGACACGCCTATGCATTGAAGTGGAACCTCTTAGTCGACTGGTGCTCTTCTCACTGAGAAGACCCCCGGAGATGCTCGATCAGCGTTGTGCTTCCTTCCTTCAGCAGGGGTTGGAACGAAGGCTGTCTCCCTCCACCCTTAAGGTCTATGTTGCCGCTATTGCCGCACACCATGACCTGGTTGAAGGTAAGTCGGTAGGGAAGCACGACCTGGTCATCAGGTTCCGGAGAGGAGCGAGGAGACTAAATCCGCCTCGCCCTCCTCTCGTTCCCTCTTGGGACCTCTCAGTGGTTCTAACTGCCCTGAAGAGTGCTCCCTTTGAGCCCCTGCAATCAGTTGAGCTTAAGTTCCTGTCAATGAAGACAGCGCTCCTGGTTGCACTGGCCTCCATCAAGAGGGTAGGGGACCTGCACGCATTCTCCGTCGACGAAGCGTGCCTGGAATTCGGGCCGGCCTTCTCTCACGTGATCCTGAGACCCCGGCCCGGATATGTGCCCAAGGTTCCAACCACTCCCTTTCGGGACCAGGTGGTGAACCTGCAAGCGCTGCCCCCGGAGGAGGCAGACCCAGCCTTGGCACTGCTCTGTCCAGTACGCGCTCTTCGCGCCTATGTAGACAGGACGCAGTGTTTCAGGACCTCAGACCAGCTCTTTGTCTGTTATGGTGGGAAGCTGAAGGGAAAGGCTCTCTCCAAGCAAAGGTTGTCTCACTGGATAGTGGACGCCATTGCTTTGGCTTACCAACAGCAAGGTCGACCGTGCCTCCTTGGTGTGACGGCCCACTCCACCCGGAGTGTGGCATCCTCTTGGGCTCTAGCGCATGGCGCCTCGCTAACAGACATCTGCAGAGCTGCAGGCTGGGCGACACCTAACACATTCGCCAGATTCTATAATCTCCGAGTGGAGCCAGTGTCCTCTCATGTACTCGCTTCAACTAGCTAGTACCGGACCCGCTCAGGTGTCTTCGCTTGCTCGCCATTCCACTCCACGGACTGGATACGTGCGATATTCTCCTCAGGTGAGCTTCCCCGAAAGCCCTGAGCTCCTCCAGCACTCCTGACGTCGGCGCCAGTGTCTCTTGCCTGTGCGTCGGCTAGGTGCCTCCCGTGTGCATGGTCCCTCCCTTGAGCGACCCACATGTGTATTTCCACTGTAAGCCTCTCTGAGCATGTGTCTTTCCCTTGGCAAGCCACTCTGCCACCCCGGGGGTTGAAATATTCCACCGGCGGCTGGACACCCCAGTGTTCTCCATATGCTTCCTTCGGGTCATATGTGTATTCTCTAAGTCCCCCCCTCTGGGTTGGCATTAATTGCATACTTCCCCTAGCTTGGGATATGCTTCCCAGTGTACCTTGGTATTCCTGTGTTAAATGGAGTCCTTCGTCCGTCTATGACATGGATCTCTGTTTACGCAGGGCACTGGAAGACAGCTGAGAACGTGGCGTGATTAGACTGGTAACCCCATTCGTCGTCATCCGACGTAACTCGGAGTGACAACGAAAGGGAACGTCTACGGTTACGTATGTAACCCTCGTTCCCTGAGTAGGGAACGGAGACGTTACGTCTGCCTGCCACTTTCCGCTGTACCGCGGGGATCGCCTGAGCTCAGTCTTGGCTCCTCAGCGAAGAAACATAAACTGCTGTTGCGGACTTCCTCCTTTTATACCCACGAGGTGGGGCGGAGTTATGTCATGCAAATTCCGCAGACCCATGGCATTTCTTTGCCATTGGCTCGTTTTGTAATACTCGAAGTTGATAGGCTTTCTAAGCGAAACCCCAATCGTCGTCATCAGACGTAACGTCTCCGTTCCCTACTCAGGGAACGAGGGTTACATACGTAACCGTAGACGTTCAGTTTGTTTCTTTTTGTTTGCGCTGGGTTGTTTTCAATACCTTTTTTTGTGATTTTGGTTTATTTTACTAACAGTGGGTTTATTTTGTGGTTAATTAATTTTGTTTTGTGTTTTTCTATGTGGTTATTTTTTCTGTTGATGTGGTTTTTATCTAATTTGCAGCTTTACCATATTACTAAGCTGTCTTTTTTCCCTTTTCTTGGTAATGTATTTTATTCTAAAGTGTTTATTCCCCCTTCATCCCCTGTCCTGTTATTCTGGTGCCACTTAGGCACTGATTATCTGCCTTTGCTGCAGAGGGTGCCGCCAGGGGGCCTGAGTGCTATCGCCGCCATAACATTGTGTCTGTAAACTTAACTTTGGTTCTCTCTTTTTCACTATTTAGTGTAATTTTCTTGTTTTTTTTTTTTTTTTGTTAACGTGTGTCTCACTTTCTTCAGGAGCCAGTGAGGACTCGGTGTGGAACAAGGGAGGCTAGCTACTTCATTCGGTAGTGTGTGCTTCACCGTGTGCTGTGTGCTCACAACTTCCTTATGGTGTGGGCGCGTGGTGTCTGATTTGTTGTGACTTCAGGTGGGTTTGGACGATCTCCTGAGTTGCAGCCGGCCTGCCTTGTTCCCACTAAGCCTGGCCCTAGAGAATTATTTTTTCATGTTGGGAGATTCCTGAGAGACGAGAGAAATTTATTGGTGCTGTTGATTTTATAATAGTGTATTTTTGTATTGCTCCTCACGTCTCACGTTATCTCTGTCTTTAAATTGTAAAAATTACCTGTGTGTCCTTATTGGGAGTTATTTCCCTGGCGCTCCACCCGGGTGGCGTAGTCAGATTAATTTAATAATGATTCACTTTTCCCTCAACTTGAGTATTGCCACATAAAGTAGGCTACATGCCTTATTCTGCATGACTATATTCTACATCCCTTAATCCTACCCTATACCTAAACTTAACAACTACCTTACTAACTATTAATAAGCAGTAATTAGGAGTTTACTGAGACAAAAGTTTTTCCCTGAGCTTCCCAAAAGCTTAATGTTTTGATTGTGCATTAATAAAGGGAACAATGAACCTGGCAGTGACCTCAAACGGAGTGCTTATTCATAGATGGAGGCAGAGATCTAATAGAGAGGCTGAGAGCAGAAGAGATCCCAGAACTGCTTGTGCTCTTATTATGTCTGCCTATGGCAAGCACACACAAGGAAGAATAGAAGCAAGCAAAGTCTTTTTGTCATCAGATAGATCGCTAACTAATTGGGTCCCTGGTGGTCTTGAAGGTGTCTGATAATGGCTGCCGTCCGGGCGAGACCCGCTGGCCGAGTTTAAATATAACACAGACACACAAACACATATGGGTGTACACAAGCACATAGCCTCACAATCACAATTCAAACAATTCAACATATCACTCTCCTTTCAATTCCTATTCTACCATCATGTCCCAAGGAGTGTAAATTCGCTTCCTAGTCCAGTAGTACGTTTATTAAAGAACAACCAGAAGTGTATGAAGACAGATTTTTTGTTAACATTTGTATCAGCACCATTTCAAACTGAAATAATTTCAAGAAAGGCATTAAATACAGTTATACAGGAGATATATTTACATGTTACATTTCAATGCTGTATCCTATGACTGTGGGTGTATTGTTTTCCACCACACCACCTTTATATGAGATTGAAAGGGTAAAGGAGAAAAAAAAAAAAACGAATATAAAGCTTGTGTTTGTTATTCAGGAGACCGATTTATTTTCTGATTACAGCTTTTTGCATAGACAAGTCTGAGACAGTGTCTGGTGCACTAGCAGGATGAAGCATCCAAACGAGAGAATGAGATTAGATGCTAATAAATATGTAAATAATCCTGTCGCCTCTCTCTCTGTTGACTTTATCCAGGTGAGTAATTCTGTTTAATAATAATGCTGACTCGTGATAATGTCCTGCTCATTCTGAAAATGGACAGATAAGGCCAAAGGAGGGAGGCGTAAAGAGACCGTTTGCACTTTTTAATGTTATGCTTATTGTATCCAGCTATATTTTTAAGTTACCATGTTCTGAGTCAGTGACATTTCAAACATTATTTCTGAAACCTTCCTCTCATGGTTGAAAATTCAATGTAATTCTAAAAAAAGTTCCAGAAAATTTGATCGATGGGATTAAAAAAAAAAAAAAATCATATATTGCTGCCACAAAGAGCCAAGCAGTAGCAAATATACCTTTCAATGCCGAGCAACACCATTGTCCCAATATCAATATATTTAAAAAAAATGAAATGTAAACATTTTAGTAAATTAAAAATATGCAATATTTAATTTTTTTATATCAATGTTTTTTTAAATATTAATATAGAGCCCAAACCATCATAGACATTTGTGGGACCGGCCTATTTTGTGTTTTAATATTAATACTCTTTTTAATATTGATATAGGGCCGTAACCACCATAGACCAACCAATTCTATTTTTTAATATTATTTGTACCATAAAGAAACCTAAACGGAAGGATTGGTCAACTGATATGCGTTTCTCAGTGGTTGATATTTAAATGTATTATTATATTTTTGCAACTATATAATGAAGGCAAATTTTGACAAAAAAGTTGACCTTTGGAAGACAAGAGTGTTTTTCAGAAATGTCAGGTCAGGGTACATTGTCACAATATAAAAATAAAAAAATAAAAAAAATAGTGACAACTTGCCCCAGCCCCCTATACAGGTGCTGGTCATATAATTAGAATATCATCAAAAAGTTGATTTATTTCAGTAATTCCGTTCAAAAAGTGAAATTTGGGTATTATATTCATTCATTACACACAGACTGATATATTTCAAACGTTTATTTAATTTAATTGTGATGATTAAAACTGACTAATAATGAAAATCCCAAATTCAGTATCTCGGAAATTAGAATATTACTTAAGACCAATACAAAAAAAAAGGATTTTTAGAAATGTTGGCCAACTGAAAAGTATGAACATGAAAAGTATGAGCATGTACAGCACTCAATACTTAGTTGGGGCTCCTTTTGCCTGAATTACTGCAGCAATGCGGCGTGGCATGGAGTCGATCAGTCTGTGGCACTGCTCAGGTGTTATGAGAGTCCAGGTTGCTCTGATAGTGACCTTCAGCTCTTCTGCATTGTTGGGTCTGGCGTATCGCATCTTCCTCTTCACAATACCCCATAGATTTTCTATAGGGTTAAGGTCAGGTGAGTTTGCTGGCCAATTAAGAACAGGGATACCATGGTCCTTAAACCAAGTACTGGTAGCTTTGGCACTGTGTGCAGGTGCCAAGTCCTGTTGGAAAATGAATGCTGCATCTCCATAAAGTTGGTCAGCAGCAGGAAGCATGAAGTGCTCTAAAACTTCCTGGTAGATGGCTGCGTTGACCTTGGACCTCAGAAAACACAGTGGACCAACACCAGCAGATGACATGGCACCCCAAACCATCACTGACTGTGGAAACTTTACACTGAACTTCAAGCAACATGGATTCTGTGCCTCTCCTCTCTTCCTCCAGACTCTGGGACCTTGATTTCCAAAGGAAATGCAAAATTTACTTTCATCAGAGAACATAACTTTGGACCACTCAGCAGCAGTCCAGTCCTTTTTGTCTTTAGCCCAGGCGAGACGCTTCTGACGCTGTGTCTTGTTCAAGAGTGGCTTGCCACAAGGAATGCGACAGCTGAAACCCAAGTCTTGCATACGTCTGTGCGTGGTGGTTCTTGAAGCACTGAATATAGCTGCAGTCCACTCTTTGTGAATCTCCCCCACATTTTTGAATGGGTTTTGTTTCACAATCCTCTCCAGGGTGCGGTTATCCCTATTGCTTGTACACTTTTTTCTACCACATCTTTTCCTTCCCTTCGCCTCTCTATTAATGTGCTTGGACACAGAGCTCTGTGAACAGCCAGCCTCTTTAGCAATGACCTTTTGTGTCTTGCCCTCCTCGTGCAAGATGTCAATGGTCGTCTTTTGGACAGCTATCAAGTCAGCAGTCTTCCCCATGATTGTGTAGCCTAGAGAACTAGACTGAGAGACCATTTAAAGGGTTTTGCAGGTGTTTTGAGTTAATTAGCTGATTAGAGTGTGGCACCAGGTGTCTTCAATATTGAACATTTTCACAATATTCTAATTTTCTAAGATACTGATTTGGGGGTTTTCATTAGTTGTCAGTTATAATCATCAAAATGAAAAGGAATGAACACTTGAAATATATCAGTATTTGTGTAATGAATGAATATAATATCCAAATTTCACTTTTTGAATGGAATTACTGAAATAAATCAATTTTTTGATGATATTCTAATTATATGACCAGCGCCTGATATACATACAATATGTCACGGCTGGGTTGCAAATAAATTGCAGCAGCTTACATTTTCCAAGACCTTAAAAGAAACAAACCAGTCAGGATCAAACTCTCAGGAACAAAATAACCTAGCTTAACAAAACATAGAACTGAAAATGAACTGAAAGACACACAGGACTTAAATAGACAGAACAAACCAATCAAAGATGCATGAAACACCTGTGACAACTTAATCAAACCATTCGTATCCTGGGAGACTAACAGGCAGGGAAATGAGGATGACAGGACTAATTAACCCTTTCACAGGTAAGTTTAAAATATTCTAGTTGATCCCCAAGCGTGAGTTTTTAATGTGACCATTCATTTAGAACTTATCACCTTATTATTGCATCATGCTTGTCACGTGACACACTGCAGCCACAATTGTGCTGTATGATGGATGTATTGCTTTTATTTCGTTTCCCCATTTTGATTCAAAATATTCACAAACTTGTTAACTATATCATGAACTATCTGATTTTCTGATTATTAAATATGTTTTAAGTGAATTTTTTTTTGTCGCTTAATAACCTTTACAATGATCCTGTTAGTTGATCTATAATGCGAAATGGGCGCCGCCATGTTAGTTTGCGCCGCAGTTCAGAGAATCAGATCTGTCAGATTTACATCACGTAATTTCATCCACTTCTCCCGAAATACATAAAAGTAAGTTGCTGGTGAACTGGGAGAAGAATAGTGAAAACTATTTACAGTGGTCAACATTTGAAGTTGATCAAGACCTTTCATCAAAGTTATACATGAATTTTGAACAATACCCATTCTTGTCTTAGGACAACTTTTGAAGATCTTTTTTGATCCACTTCAAATGTTGACTACTCTGCCCTACAAAGGCTAAGAGCAGTATCTTCAATTTTTCAAAAAAAAATGTATTTGTGCAATTTTTGCACAAATAAAAAGTGCAGGATCTGCTCTACAATCTGTTAAAATTTCATATGGCTACCTAATAAATTTCTTATATAAATTTACATTTTTAGTTGCAGTATTGTATAGAAAAGTAGAGTAAAACCAAGGCAGAATGCAGTATCTGCCCGTACTGCAGTCTGCCTTGCAGTCTGCCTTTGTTTCACTATGTGCTGCAGTTTGCCTTTGTGTGGCATGAGTCAGGTTTTATAGTATACTGTATATGTATATAGCTCATATTTCATTTATTGATATATTGATTCCCTGAATGATTAAACTTAAACTGTTTGTAATTACATGTGAAGACCTATCCCAAACTGAAATAAAAGCAATACGTTAATGATTGCCATAAAAAACAGCACTTTTGTGGTACAATTAAAATATATGAATCCAATAACGCGTGTTTTTTGTTTGTTTGTTTTTTGAAAAATATGATTATAATGCCAAAGGGGATGGAAAGTCACAGCTTAGCAGAAAGAATGAAGATGGAGAAAACGGTCAATAAAAAAAAAAAAAAAGAAAATGGGGGTTTACATAATATGCCACATAATTTTAATAGTTTGGTTATAATTAACATATACTGTACTTTTGACAACTATAAGCAGCTGCTGCAGCTGTGTGCAAAGGTTTTGGTGATTTATGATATAAGCAAGTGATTATGATCACTTGCTACACTTACTGCTATATGTTATTGTATGGCCATGTAAGTATACGCAGTAATGCAAAGGCAAAGCGCAGTATAGCCTATAAAACTACCAAATTTTGCCTGACTGACAAAAAATGAAATGTTTAATATTCACCTCCCTTTGATCTATCTAATTGTACCCTTTGTTGTTAAATTTAATTCGATGCTTATATTTGGTGTAAGAAAAACACAAAAAGCTGTTTTTCTCAGTTTGGCGTTTTTGCTGATACTGCTCTTAGCCTTTGTAGGGCAGCACTGTAGTTATCTATACAATGTGTATCTAAAGCCTAAAATAAACATTATGTGGTTGAAAACACTGAACACTGAGCGTCTGTCTCTGGTTTAGCTCTAGCCAAAGCGCGAAAGGACATTTGAATTTAGCAGTTGATCACGTGATGCACTGAACGTTCTAATCAGACCGGTGCGATCGTATGCTCCAAGACATAGTTCTTGATAGTTTGCGTCAAAGGGTTAACAGACCAAGAAAACCAACCTAGAAACAGACATGAACAGAACAGGAGGTCAAAAGCAAACTCTAAACATGAACAAATCATGTTCTCTCAAACTCAAATCATGATAGTACCCCACCCTCCAGGAAGGCGCTTCCTCGCGCTATATTACATACACAGGGGTGGGAGGGTGGGCGCCCTGGAGGCTGACGAGGGCGTGGCTTAGTAGAACAGGACGCCTCCAGGGCGGTTTCTTTTAAGGGAGGCGCCAGCAGTTCAGGGGACCAGGGAGGCTCGTCCTCCACGGCCTTGACCCGGAAGCCTGGCACGGCCACTATGGCCAGAGACAGATAGGGGTGCGTAAAGTACCCCTAAAGTAGTGTGTGGCACACACACACAATGCCAGAGCCATTATGGTCAGTTCTGCACTCTCTGGGCTTAGCTCTGGAATTTCACTCACTGGAACAGACTCAGGGATTTCTCTTTCTGGAACAGACTCAGGGATTTCTCTCACTTGAACGGTGGCTGAGGCTGGCACGCTGGTTTTCTCCTTACTCTTGCAGATTGTAAAAGGGGAACTGTAGAGGTGCACCCAGTCCACGTACTCCTTAAATATTCCTTGAGGTCTGTCTCTGAAAAATCCAGAAAAACACACACGGGTTTGTCATCTCTTGTGTGTCTCTTGAGGGACTGGTTCCTCTGCGAGAGATAGAGAATTTTCCCTGCTGCTAGATCCATGTAAACGGTCAGTTCTTCTTTCACGACTGGGTTGCAAATAAAAGGGAAAATGATCTAATTGCAGCAACTTAACTTTATTTTCCAATAACTTAAAAGAAACAAAACACGCAGGATCAAGCTCTCAGGAGCAAAACTACCTAGCTTAACACAACGTGGAACTGATAATGAACTGAAAGACACACCAGGCTTAAATAGACAGAACAAACCAATCAAAGATACATGAAACACCTGTGACAACTTAATCAAATTATTTGTAACCTAGGAGACTAAAAGGTAGGGAAACAGAGGATGACAGGACTAATTATCAGAACAAGAAAACCAACCTAGAAACAGACATGAACAGAACAGGAGATCAAAAGCAACCTTTAAACATGAACAAACTTACTCAAAACGTGACAATATATATGTATGAAAAAAAAAGAGACAAAGATTTTAGGTCTAGTGTATTATAGGTGACAGATCACGCAGTTCCTCGCTGAGTTCAATAGTCAGGACAAACAGGGCGAACGGAGAGGTCAAATTTTTATCTGCCACACAGCTCAGCTAGCTCCAGAGGCTTAAACTGTGATATTTATCCTAGAGGTCTTGAGGGAAGGGGGGAAGTATGTGTAATTTCACGGTGTCTTCAGGGAGAATTTGATCCCTGCTGGGTGACAGGCTGATAAATAGCAACGAAGAAAACAGTGCCTTCCCGAAACGGAAAATAAGCTTGGCTTTCTGTATGTATGAATCCTGAGGAGAAGGACGGGCAGTCACAAAACACTGACTCCATGAGTTCTACTTTTTTTGTGTGAAGCACGTATCCCCACTACTATATAGACCTGATTACTTGCATAGAAGCTCATTTTCTTGCTTCTATTTTAGGTTTATGGGTCAAGGTGCCCTCTTGCCAGATATTTTCTTATTGTATTATTATATTATAGCCCCTGGCATGTTGGCTTTTTTATGTGAAGCTTTATGATATGTATATTATAGTTACAATTATTTTATTATCTTACCTGTAAGGCTGTATATTATCTTAAAGGAGTCTTATTATGCTTTTTTTACATTTTGACTTTCTTTAGTGTGTAATGTTGCTAAAAGCTCAAAGGTCTTCAAAGTTACAAAGCACAAAGGCACTCCAAGGACAGTTATTCTCCACATCAGTAAGCACTGTAACTCCACTGTAGTCTCGAGTTTTCTTCCGATCGTACACAATATTCCTCATTTAAACAATTCCCACCAATGGCATGTGCAAAAAAAAGGGTGTGAAAGACGTGGTTGAGTTTAGTAGTGGGTTGAAACTCGAGCTTATGGTAAAGGCCGTGACATTTCTGAAACATGCTCGAAGCGGCTGACCAATCACAACACACTGATCCAGTCCACCTATTAGAGCACATTGTGCTTTTCGGAAGGAAGGGGCTTCATAGAGAGGTGTTTCACTAAACAGGGTGTTACTGACAGACTAGGAAGATAGCTGGTGCAACAATGTATAATATTTGAAAAATAATTTCAATTTGAAAATTCTAGCATTAAAACCTATTCTAGTAGACCCCAACACAAAATCAAGACTTTGAAAAAGATCTCCTTCAAGCCCCAAGCTAAGAAAAATGGTCCATTAAAATGTTCTGGACAATCTGCCAAGCAGCAGGAAGAACACTGGCACATATTGTGGAGTAATATTAATTTCCTCCTTATGGTCATTTTTTCTGGTCAAGACGGAAGATGGCGAGAGTGAGGTAAATGCAACTTTTTCTCACAGTTCGGACTTTTTTCTCAGAATTACAAGTTAACATCTTGTAATGTTGACTTTTTTTCTCAGAATTGTGAGATATAATCTCACAGTTGTGAGTTATAATGTTCGAATTGCGTCCGGAAATTGCAAATTGCTGTCAGGATACAGGCACAGAGGCGGAGGTAAGTGAATCACAAACGTGAGTTTATTTACAATGATACAAGTGAAGGTGCTGTGATGATCACTACGTGCAGAGAGGATTCCAGGTGAGCAGATCCTTCTTTAGTTATCTTGGCGTGAGCAGACACTGTTCATTGATACGTCTCCTTTTCTATTTCAGATTCAGTAGCGGACAAGGAGATCTCGGCGGGAACGTGGGACACTCAGGTGAACCTCCAGGATTCGGGGAACATGGGACCAGGCAGGGTTTCTGGGAACAGCGGGACAAGGATACAGAGGTGAGTAATTTCAAAGGTGAGTATAGTTACGTGATGGTTTTCAGGCTGGCTTGGAGACTTCGGGTGACAGTGGGTTATGGTCTTTTCCTGTTGGAGGCTTGACCCAGACTGAAGTGTGCGTGAGAGTTTTATAGAGCTGGTGACGAGGTAGCTGATTGGGAACAGGTGCGGGTGATAATTCAGCGGAGAGTGAATGCAGGTGTGCCAAAGGATTCTGGGGAATGTAGTGCAGAGATCGACGGTGAACGTGACAATTGCAATTGCGAGAAGATAAGATAAGAAAGATAAAGATAAGAGAAGATAAAAAGTCACAATTACCTTTTATTTTTTTATTCCTTGGCAGAAACAAACTTTTAGTTACACAGATAAGAGGTCCGATATAAAACGTTGCGATGGCGAATACTATGAAACATCTGATTGCTGAATGCCTTGATTGGCAAATTGGAATCAAATCTTACAGAGACTTGCCTAATAAATTAATATATTCTAATAACAAAACCTTAGCCAATCTATTGCAAAAAGAAGGCATGGATCCTCCTATTAATGCCCAAACTTTAATGACCACAAAAAAAAAAAAAAAAGATTCTGTCGTTTTATATTTTACACAGAAGTTTAATACGTTCTCTATGAAGTATTCAAAAAAACATCCTTAATTAACTAGCTAAATTATTTAAAATAAAAACCATCCCCAATTAATCTGACAAAGACTTCCATTATTCAACTCAATGTCCAAACAATTAAAATTTCCTTCCCATTACTTTCATTTTTAATGTGATTATTCACACAAAGAGTTGAAGAAGCCTCTTTAAGTTCAAGAATATCTCAACTCCTGTGTGAAAAGGCAATTGTTGGCTTTTCTGTTATGATTTAGCTGAGGGATTTTCATCCTTTCAAAGTGGGGTGTAAATCTTTCATACTCAAACTATGAAAAAAATAAAAAATCGTAATCATAAAATTGTAAAACCTTCGTCTCAAAGAGCCACTCAAAATTGTTGTTACATGGATAGTCAGACCACCAGAAGCTAAAAATACAGATCAGCATTGTAGATGATCATTACTGCTTTCTGTCTGATATGATACTGACTGTGAGAATCATTTATTAGATATTAATCAGTTCAGTTCAGTGTTTTCTCACCCAGAGGTCAGTGTGCTTCCATCAACCCATTTCCATGTGTTCTCCACAACACTGTCAGTCAGACCAATATAGACAGAAGAACCACCAGAAATTTTAAATTAAAATTTTACTCACATTTTTACACACACACACACACACACACACACACACACACACACACACACACACACACACACACACACACACACACACACACACACACACACACACACACACACACACACACACACACACACACACACACAGACTCTTCATGGATATAATATTTAAACTGTATAGACTTAACATACAACCACATACATAACCTTAACCACAACATAACATAATCTCAACTACAACCTTACGTGGGTAATTTTGTCACCACAGCGTTAAAAAACAGGTAACACTTTATTTTAAGGTGACGTACTTACACGTAACTACATGTACTTACTATAGTAATAACTGTGAATTATGCATAGTTACAAGTAACTAACTCTAAGCCAAACCCTAACCATCTCTATAGTAAGTATGTAGTTAATTATTATTACTCAGTACTTATTTGAGTAAGTACCATATAACTACGTCACCATTGGTCCCCATAATGTAGGGAATACCTGACGCTACAATCTCTTCTGCTATCAGTCCAGTTCTTCTCCTCTGAGAAGTAAAAACTGCATTGATGGTAAAACCATCTATCTGTAAACACAACCAACTCTTAGCTCTTGATTCCTACTGTATATTGACACAACATTAAAGATTACACAACCCACTGTTTTTTACTGGTTGTATACTTAAAGTATACACCACAGCAACACCAAACACACTGCAGCTGTTCTGGAGCTTCTGTTCCTCACAGAATCACTTCCTGAACACCACAGATACGATGTTAAATTAATATGATTACCTGTACACTGAAGCAGTTGGTGTGTGTTTGTCTCTGTCCTGAAGTCATGATCTCTCACACAATCTGCACTCTCATAGATAGCTCACCATCTCAACTCTCTCGTTCATTCCTTCAAACTCAGTCCTGATCGCATTCCTAAACATACCATCAGACATTTCTGCTCTTTTACAGTCCAACAAAATGAATCGCTAACGCTAATCATTGTTATCTTCAGATTGGCTGTTCTTTTCTGCTTTTGACTCTAATCCATTTTCAACTAATGGCAGTGAAATATTTTACGACGAGTTTGGGTTTAGCATGAGGTGCTAAAAGCTCGTTGAGAGGTGTGAAGGCCATCCATTTTCCCTGCATTCTCTTTTCTGACCAACCCAAACTATACAAGGCAATTCGTTCCTGTTATTTTTGTTTTTGGCTTCTTACTAGAGATATAGTGATGGAGAGAGAGAAGGGATTGGGACAGGGATTCTGTTCCTCATAGAGCCTCGTACTAAACACAGCAATGTTGTTGCACAGTCATACATTAGCACGTGACTATGGTGAAGCTGAACTTGCTATTAGATTCTATTTTTAACCTACTACATTTCTGCATGATTTGTCCCACTTTACAATGTGTACATTTACTTTATATTTAATCTGTGTATTTACATGCATGTGTCAGGAGAGGCATATCTGCAGAAAATCTGTATTAAGCTAATCTCACTATTCTAGGATGCTGGTTGTAATTTCACATTGAACAAAAGAGGCAATTTCCTGAATGTCTGCCTGGATCTTTCAATTCCCTATATAAATGCTGCAGTGTCCGGATGCTAATAATAATGCAGATGAGCCAACATTTCTTCAACTTTCTTGGTAAATCCAAACATAAAGTGTGATATAACTAAATCATCCTCATTCATTTTTTGCACCGATGATGATGCCTGTGAAACAAAAAAAGATCTTTTGAAAGAAGACAAATATTTTAGAATTGGATCCAAATGTTCTTCAAAATATCTTCCTATTATGTTCAACAAGTAAGAAACTCGATTTAAATCTATTTATATCAAAGCAATTTTCATATTCTCAATTTGCCCAACAAAATCTAAATGAACCATAAAATGAATTTTCCAGAAAAGTTCACTCCACCAGTAAAACCCCTTCAAATTACTATTCTCAATTGCCATTATGTAATAGGTAGGTGTGGCTCTGGGGCTCCGCCTTCTTTATCATGGAAATCGTCTTCTGTTTAGTCCATCAGGTCAGACATGAGAAAAAAAAACATGAACACACTGGAGAGCTGCTTAGAAAAATAAGTTGTAATTTTAACTAAAAGAGACACTGACACTGTTTTTTTTTTATGTTTAATCCTGTAAAGTTGCTTGCTTTAAAGCAATCAATGTATCTATTGCTATGGAGTCCTGAATTGCAAAATTGCTTTTAGAAACCTTCCAATAGGTACTAATGTGTAAACGATACCACCCCAAGTGACAGCTGTTGTACCCTTTTTTTGTGATAGTGTAGGAGACATCCGCTGGATGTATTTCTGTCTTGCTTGCTTAGTTTACCCAGTGTTTTTGAGTGGAGCGGGATGTGGCGGTGTCCAGTTCCTGGCACGAGTCCCGGCACGGATAGAGAAAAGCACTGGCTGGCATATGTGAGGTGTTTGGCACCGGGCCACACAGAATCGAGCATGTGAGTACTATAGCACCTCGGCCGCTGACCCATTCAGAAGCAGACAGGAAAGTGACGAGGCTGTGAAAGGCATGGGAGCAGGTGTCCTCTGACGGAGCGCTCCAGAGCAATGTCATTTGTTTCTACATGGCCTCCGCAGTCAAAGAGACAAGGTGCCCCTCGTGTCCTTCACTAACTCTGTTTTAATTGCCTGGAAGTTGAATGTGGAGGATAAACACAGAAGCTTATCTGAGAGTACAGAACACAGGAAAGTCAGACAAGTCAGGCTTTCTTTTTGCCCCTGAAAGTGTAAAATATTTCAAATGTCTTTGAGACAAAAAGCAAAAGACAGTTACTTATAGCATTTTACAGGAATAGTTTATCTTCCTGTCTGCTCCTATTCTCCTCCATGACATCACAGGTGATATATTTCATGCGCTCTGGTTTCCGGGAGCATTATTAACCTAAAAATATGTTCTCTTCATCATGACTTATTAAATTCAATTTATTCTCTTTTGATGTGGGTTAAGCTTGTAATCAAGGCTTACCTCAGTATCTTGTTTCCTTGATTAAATTTGTATGGTACCATAAATTATGCAATCTCATGCATAATGCAGCATTTAAATGCATGTTTTTAAATTTTCTTTTGATCAGCCTTTAAAAAAACAGTTTCTAACTTTGTATCCCAGCATTTGTTCCTCTATTTTGTGTATGTACACAAAGGCCTCCTTTCTTGGAAAAAATACAAAAAGTACTTTGAGATTATTCATAATACATTTATGGCTAAATGTATTAGATTGGAGGTAATATATGCTATAATTTAGCATTAGCATTTTATATTACATTTTTCTGTTCCTGGAAAACAAGGCAGAAATAGTGGTGACTCATCCTGGACTTCACAGATTTTTGTCAAATCAGATGTACCCGTCCATTAATGCCACCTTTAACTGATTAGGAAATAGCAAGTCAACTGAAAGGATTTAATCAAAACAATACTATTTTAATTGTAAGCAGATTAAAAGGGATACTCCACCCAAACATTTTAATTCTGTCATCAACATCCTCTTGTGGTTTTAAACCTGTATACATTTCTCTTCTCTGCAGAACACAATATAAGACATTTTGAAGAAAGTTGGTAACCAAACAACAATCTACAGACTTTTATTTTATGAAAGAAGAAAAAAAAAACACTTCTCAAGAATATAGGCTACTTTATGTTCCTCAGAAGAAAGTCATACAGTTTTAGAATGACATGAAACGATGAAATATTTGACAATGACACTTTTGGGCATTATTATTATTATTAAAGATATGTTCTTGTGAGACAAATATATATATATATATATATATATATATATATATATATATATATATATATATATATATATATATATATATATATATATATATATATATATATATATATATATATATATGTTACTCACACTTACTCTGTATAGTTTCAATAGCTATGTTTCCATCCAAAGTTGTGAATTTAACATAAATACCAAAATTGTCATATGACATACATTTGCAGAAAAAGCACCGTTTCCATCCAGTGAACAAAATCGTCACATCCTGATAAACTGGTGATAAATTTCACTAAGAAAAATGGAAGTTGATTATTATTATTATTCGGTAAATGTGTTTCCATCATACTTGTTTTCTGATCTGATATATATGTATTGGGTTTGGAATGTTCATGAAATTCATCAGCTCAAATTTCCAACTTATTAATAAAAGTAGTGAAATCCCTTGTGTATTTTTTTCAAAATGAGATTCTTGGAGATTTTCTTGCAGCAGAATTTGATCTGAAGGGACCTGTAAGAGAACTTAAAGAGGATTGTATTACTCAAGATAACAATTAAACTTTCACACTATTTCTTTTGGAATGCACAAACCCTGAAAGCAGCTTTATGGTTTCTTTCCACACCTTTAAAGGTCAAACGCTTCATATAAGCCTTAGCACACATTGTAACAAATGTAATTTTACATTCAGCGTCTGAACTTTTATATAAAAAAAAATTGGTTTCATCACACAATGCCCTATTTCTTGTGCCATTTGGGGAAAGAAAGCACGCTGGCGGGCACTGTGCTGGCCGACAGAGCTGTTTGTATGGATGACGTGTTGGAGCGGAGCAGAAACATGGACAGGCAGCTTGACATTTGTTGCTTGTGATGAAGCAGTGGTGTGCTGGCCACTCTATGGGCCAGGCCTGGTGGGAGACCAAGCCCTCATGCTGCTCCTCTCACCCCCTGCTGAGACTCTTCCACCAGCCCCTCCATCTGGAGGACCAGAGGGCCTCTGCTGGGGCTCTGCGGTCTCCTCCCAATGTGGACTCATGCTGGCCGACCGGTTGGGTGTTTCATTGGGGATTAATTAGGCACAGGGAGGCTTGCTGGAACCGGGCCATAAATAATCTGTTTGGTACAGTTTTATTTTGCGCAACTTCTCTGTTGCCACTGAGAAATTTGGCAGAGAAGTGTTGTGATGTTTGTTTTACAAAATTAGCTGAAACATAGTGTCATAAATCTGCTCAAATAGTGGAGATTTGTCAGAGTGACAGGGTTGGTTTTTGAAAAAACAATTTATTGATCAAAAATGATTGGTGGAGAAAAAGTTCCCAGCATCACTAAATGGCCTTGTAATTTTTGTTAAATGTTAGCAATGTTAAATTGCTTTATCATATCACTGTTTGTACTTTTGCCTTCTCTTCCATGGCCTCATGGGAGTAAAGTGTCCATTGGATGCAGACTTCAAAATCTTGGCGGGAGCAAAAAGTCAACTGGGTAATTTTTCTAATAGTGTATTTGAACATACTACAAATTTGACCACAGTACCATTCTAAAGTGTGGGGTTGTTAAGATTTTTTAAACATTTTTGAAAGAAAACCACTTATGCTCAACAATGCTGAATTTATTTGATCAAAGATACAGTCAAATATACAGCTATTATGATTAAAATGTCTTTTTAAATAGGCCTATAGTTTAAAATGTAATTTAGACTGTGATGCGAAGCTGAATTTTCAACATCATTATTCCAGTCTTTAGTGTCACATGATCATTCAAAAATCATTCTAATATACTAATTTGGTGCACAAGAATCATTTCTTAATATTATCAACATAAAAAAACAAAACAATTTGTGCTGCTTACATTTTTAATTCAGGATTCTTTGATGAATAGAAAGTTTAAATGAACTTTGTTTATTTAAACAAAAAAATATTTTTAAATCAAATCCCCAAAATCAGATGATACATGATAACATATGTGCTTGTTGAAAATACATTTTGAGACATAAGGAAAGGAACTGCATTCCCATGCAATCCTTCAAAAAAAAAAAAAAAAAAAAAAAACTTCAGGCGATAAGACAAATATTTATGTTTATGTGTGTGCATACCATATGTACCATAGATCTTAAAATCATTTGGCCACTTAAGCCACACTTAAAAATATAAAAATGTAATTGCATTATAAACACAAGCACATTTTTGAGGCAAAATAGGAGACCTGACTTCACACATCCAATAAAATCACCTTGACACCAACAAGTTAAAAGTAGTTGAAATGACTTTCTGAGAGAGAGAAAAAAAGAATAATTTGCTTGCAGATGAAGTTTGTTTTGATATATTGTTTTGAATTTAAATAAAATCCAGCCATTTTTAAGTGTGGCTGAAGTGTCCAAATAGTTTTTGGGGTGGGTTTATGTGGGTGTTTGTGTTGTCATAGATTTGCACACAGACAGTAGAGGAAGGCAGTCATTTTGGCAGATAGAGGGGAGCGACAGCCTTGTCTGGCAGAGGAGACGAGAGGATGGAGAAAAACGGCAGATGGCTTGATGTGTTAGGGGAACTCATCTGCAAGTGGTTCAGGGGAGGTCCAACAGAGGCACACACACACACACACACACACACACACACACACACACACACACTCAAACTCATGGAGGGCGGTGGGTGGTCACAGAGAAAAGTAAAGTAAAAGAACTAGAGGCATAGAAAGACACAGAACAAGGGAGAGTGAAAAGATGGCTTGGGAAGTGGACCAAGAAGAACTTGCCTCAGGATATTTCAGTAGGAACTGAATAACGAGGGTAACCACCAAGGGGCTGACAGGAAGACAGAAAAAAAAAAAAGAAATGGAAGGGCACATGGTGGGAGTGAGGAAAATCAGAATATTTATTAATTTAGCTACAGCTAGTATTTATTAAAAAACTACAGCTAGGCTATTTCTACAAACTGAGTGGTCCTTCAATTGGTCTTATCAGTGGCGTACTGCAAATTTTCAACCATCTGACATGGCCCAGCCCACAATGGTCACATCATGCATGAGAGTTTGTATTGGAGACAGAGTGTCATGTCATGTGTGTGAAAATATATATATATATATATGCACACACACACACACACACACACACACACACACACACACACACACAAACACAAATATGTATATATGAGCCTTCAAAAATCATTCTAATATGCTCATTTGATGCTCAATTATTAAAAAGTTATATTGGTGTTCAATTATTATTAATAATGGTTATTAATGTTAAAAACAGCTTATTATTTTTGTAGAAATAGGCTAAATGTTTCTTGAGCATATTATATTTCTGAAGGATCACGTGACACTGAAATTCTGAAGACTGAAGACTGGAAATTCAGATTTGAATTTCAACAAATTACATTTTAAACTGTTTCACTGTATTTTTAATCAAATAAAAAGATAATTGCACAGAGAAACAATATCGTTGGAATCACTTTCAGAACGATTTTATCCAGCCGATGAACGATAAAAACATTGACAGCCAATCAGAATCCATTCTGCTGTAACGAGCTTGAGCATTTAAAGTGACAGACAAGTACACGCTTAGTATAAACAGAACGATATTGATGCTAATATATTTATCTTTAATGGTTATCGTTATAGTTATTATTCTTAATGTGAACAGACCTGAAGAGACTACTTTCAAAAACTATTTCAAACCTTTGACCTGTGTGTGTGTGTGTGTTAAGTTGTTTATAAATCAAGATTTCTGAGTGAAAATGCATACAGGTTATACATACGAATAAGTGTGTACCGTTAGAGAGATCCAGTATCACACATTTCCATAGAATATGAATTTCAATTGTGGAAGTTGACAATACAGCAGCAGACATAATGGCAGTCCTTTGATCAGACATGTTTTACCTTACTGCACACCGTTCTATGAACTCATTCCATGTGATAGATTTTATATGCAAATAACTGTATAATGCTAGATTGCCTGAGGTTCAATGCAAAAACACACATTAGTCTAATGAGACATCATGGTTACACAGCAGGTGGTAGAGGTACAGACACTGGAGCTCAGATCAAAGAAGGACTGGGCAGGACGGATAACTGAAGATGGAGAGAGAGAGAGAGAGAGGGAGAGGGAGAGGGAGAGGGAGAGGGAGAGGGAGAGGGAGAGGGAGAGGGAGAGGGAGAGGGAGAGAGAGAGAGAGAGAGAGAGAGAGAGAGAGAGAGAGAGAGAGAGAGAGAGAGAGAGAGAGAGAGAGAGAGAGAGATTCCTTTGCTGGAATGGTGACGGCAGCACAAGGGTCAGGACTGAGGGCTAATGATGCTACTTGTATGAAAAGTAAAAGCGTCTTAGGCAATCTTTTTTCCCCCTTGTTTCTGAGATATGCTACCATTCAAAGTGTTCTGGGGTAAGTAAGATTACTATTGTTATTATTAATCAAAAGTGCAGTAAAGACATTTAAAATGTTACAACTGTTACAACTAAAATGTTATAGCTGTTTTCAACATAATAAGACCTATTATTTTATAAAAATAAGAAATGTTTCTTGAGCACCAAATCGTGAATGGTTTCTGAAGGATCATGTGACACTGAAGAAAAAATTACGCTTTGCATCACAGGAGTTATTTACATTTTAAAATGTATTAAAATAGGAAACAGTTAAATAACAAATAAATAACAAATAACAAAACATTACTGTTTTTACTGTATTATTGAGTGTTGGTGAGCATAAGAGACTTCTTCCAAAAATCTTACTTCAAACCTTTGAATGGTAACCCAGGTGAAAAGGAAGTATATTTAAATTGGGCTTTTTTGGACATACTTAATATATTTAAATTGTACTATACTAAGTGCATATTAAATGTATTATTTTGAAACATCTTCAAGTATATTAAGTGTATTTCAAGTGTATATAATCTCTTGAACAAAATACATTATAACAAAGATCAGTGAAATGCTATGGCAGAGCTATATTTATACGTTTTTGTAGAACATTTCAGTTATACCTATTAGGGGTGGTTAATCTGTCTGATTTCCCGATTCGATTCGATTCCGATTATTGAAGTCCCGATTCGGTTACAGTCGATTTTCGATTATTAACGATTCTCGATTAACGATTATTGATTTTCCATTCCACAACAGTAAATGAAAATACACTACAAAGTGATTGCAGTATTAAAAAAAGACAGCTGCTGAATTACCTCTTTTATTGAGTAACAACAACTCAAAGCACTTTCTGTGTCGTGTAGTTATAACTTCAGAATTATTTGTATGTAGCTTATGTTCTGTAGAACACAGAAATCAATACATCACATTGTGTTGTGACTCATCAAGTTGAACTAAACAACAACAAATAAATGAAAGGCTTATTTCCTTTAGGAAGTAGATCAGAACCAACTTACTGTAGAAATTGGACAATTTTCTTCTAGAAAGACAAGGTGTTGTTCAGGTGGAGGAAGACTGCAGGTTGCAGTCGAAACATGTCAAGGTAAAGAAAAAGTTTATAATGCAAAAAAATGTTTGCATTATATGCGGTTAGAACAGCTGTCAGCAGCACGTCCTCATCCATATCAAGCGCCTAGTCCCCTGAGGCGGCGGCAGCGCGGGCGGGAGGGGGGCGGAGAAGGAGAGATAGACGCTCGAGGGAGTCATTCCGGCGAGCGTTTGCATCAGAAAACGATGGCAGTGCGGCTCGAGTGCGGCAGCGCGTCTGTGAGGGGAGGCGGAGAAGGCGAGAGCGAGGCTCGAGGGAGGGAGTCCGGCGAGCGCGTCGCGGTGGCCACCGGCTCCGGCGGCCTTTGAGAACGGCGCTTCTTTGCGCGGTTCTGCAAAGGGCGGAGTGACAGCTTGAGGGTCGAATACTTCGAGCTGAGTGCGTCGCTGAGCTCACAAACCCCCTGAGGGCAAGAGCTGCGTGTTCCTGGCCCAGGCAGAGAGCGCAGATCACATGGCGGTCTCCGTCGCTGAGCGGGGCTCTGCACGAGCCGCAGGAAGTGCAAGGCATCTTGAAAAAGACGCTGGCTGCTCTTTTAGACATTAAGTTTTGCAAGAAAGGCGGCAATAATAATAATAATAATGCAAAAAAAAAACAAAAAAAAAATTTAAATAATAAAAAAATCGATTTTTGAAAATTTAATAATCAATTCATACTCGTCCATAACATACTCGCGATTAATCAATAATCGATTTTTTTCACCACCCCTAATACCTATATTACTGAAAAGTACACTATGAATATTACATCACTAAATAAATAAGCATCACAATGCAATTTTCTGAAAAAAGAAAAAGAAAAGTTATGGGAAAACAATTTGCAGAAGTGAATAATGCATTATTTACAAACTTAAGCCTACAAATGGCTGAATATCACATCTTTATCTTCAAGTGGACGATCACTTCTTTGAGGATGACTCACATTTTCTGAAACTGCGGGCTTGTGGTTCAGACACTGTAGTATTTGAAGACTGCTTTATCATAGGATCTGTGAAAGGGAAGAAGAATTTATATAAATTAACCAATGATTAACATTTTTGTATCCATGTTTGAATATATGTATAATAAATTGCATAGAAATGGATTTTAGAATTTGACTCCTCAGTTTACCTTTCAAAGCTTTGACTATATCCTCATCAAACTAGACACAAGTGTCCATTTTTATCCTTTTGCCTGTCGTCACTATACAGCAGAACATAAGATTAGAAGAAGCCCAACACCACTTACAGTGAGAAGAATTCAATCAAAAAGTCACTGATAGTTATTTGCAGCAATAAAGCAAACTGTGAGTATTAGAGGGTATGTTGTATATTGATAATTGTGGTTTATTTAAACATTTCCCATGAACGTGTCTATTGTGGTCATGCTAACATGCACTCTCTCCACCTCTGTTGCAAATATTTAAGGAAATTAGAAGTTGAGCAAAATATTGTATGCCAGGACAACTAGGACAAGTGACTTGCAGCTTTACCAAAAAAAAAAAAAAAAAAAAATTAAGTAAACAGATTTTTACATGAATGACACAAAGGCAGCACAAATTAGAAATTGACACGTTGCTAACATTTTTCAACTAAGACTGACCGAATCACTTTTCAATAAGCCTGATTCAAAAATCTCTATAACAGAGGTGATATGAGATTAAACCATACTTACTACTCTCTTTTTCGCTGGTCTCTGCACTCAGATTTCAGTTTTTCTTCTATAGCAGCTGGTCTGAAAAACAACATTAATATAAAAAAAAGAGATTATATGTTATATAAATAATTATATATATATATATATATACACACACACACATACATAAGGCAGGCAAATTATGATGAATGATTTGTTTTCTTTTTAAGAATATGACAGTACGCTGAGTACAATGTACTACTTGGTGGGTAATATAATCAAAACCCTTCACAGACTCAGCAGTTTCAAATGTATGCTCTCTTAAGCATCCCTTTTAACAATTTAATCTTTGCACTTATTTGTAATTAGAAATAGCCTATATATTAGAAAGTAGGCCTAATCAAAAGGGCAATAAGGTTGTCAAGTTTTAACAAATATAAACACCAATCAACAAACACTACCATAATTGGGTGGTCAGCTCAAGACAAAGTAACTTTGTTCATAACATGTTTTTTTCAAAATTGTCAAGGATCATTTACATCATAACAATGAAGCCAAATTGTTCAGGAAATCAGAAATAAACACACAGCTTCATTTTGCAAATAAAATTATGTTAATGTAATGTTGTACTTGTTATAACTTATTGACTAATTGTGTTTTTTTGCAGATGCGTTGGACAATACAGCCAAATGTCTCCACAAAATCTGTTCGCAAAAAAAATCACCTAATCCATATGAATCGCGTGGTTTTCTCCTAGTCCTCGACAAGATCGATATATATATATATTATTTTTCTATCTTGTACATAACCCCTCCCCATACAGTGGGGATCGCTTGAAGGCTTTCAAGAGTACAGACGTGTATCAATATGGTGTTGCTGGATGGGTAACAAACGTATAAGTGCGGCACCTGGCCACCAAGGATTTATTTAATCATGGGGAATGTAGGTATTATAAAAAAAAAAATCAAATGTATGATTTTGGTGGCTCAGACTAGGTAGCGAGTTGTTAGCTAGCTAAGTGGCTAACAGCTGGTAGCTTGCCAGCTATTAGTCACGGCTCACGGCTAGCTGTCATTAATCTGGATTAGGCCTGTCGCGATAGTCAATAAATAAATTAATCGCACGATAAAAAAAAATTAGCTCGATAATTTTTCCGGCCGCGATAATTTCCATTTGCATGCTTGTTTGTTTTCCTTGTCTCTCTCTCTCTACCAAAGAGACTGGATGACAACTCTGCTTAAGACATAACCGACATATTTTACGTGAATACTCTCCAAAACGGACATTTAAACATAATGTTGTGTGTATTTGTCCATTCACACACGAAACAGAGCTCAATTCATTACTCGCGCGCTGTAGGGGTCTATGGCTGCACGCTTCGGGTCGGGTGTGTGCGCACAGAAAGATTAGACATGATACGATATGAGATATTCATACAATATGAGACATTTCTTCTATTCTTTTCTTTTGGTATAAAATAAAATACCAGTTCGGGGTTCCTCTTTCGACTGTTGTTGCAGCCAACTGCACAACATATTGCAGGCATTACTGAGACTGTCGGTCGTCAAGATGGCGGCGCAAAGCTACAGTGACGTCATGTGACCCGAACAAAAATATTTTTAACAGTTTAAATTTAGACTTCTAAATCTAATCGCATTCAAGTAACATACGCGCGCACAGCATATCTGATAAACGGAAGCTCTGTGACGAGCGAGCTCATTATCATAAGAACCAATCACAGCCGTTCAACGGCTCAGGAACTAATCAGGATTAGTCACGTGTTTTATGCGTATTGTTTGAATTTAAACAAGTACAAACCTTTTAAAACATATTTGGAAAATGTATCTATGATGCATTTCAAATAATATGATGTTGAAATCCTTGTGGGAATTTCAGTAGTACAAACGTATCCACTGATCTATATAGAATGACGTCATTCTATATAGATCAGTGAACGTATCATGTAGGCAAAAGGTGATGATACACAGGGCAAGTTTTTGGGCAATGTTGCTGGGCAATGTTGCCATCAACGGGCAACCAGATGAGACACAGGGCCCACGACCGATCTAATTTATCCAGAGAGAAATTTATTGTCCATTTTCAATGGGAAAGTGCCCAAGTAACAATTGCTCGGCAAGATTGCCCAGCAGCATTGCTCAAAAAGTTGCCCTGGCTGTGTATCATCACCTTAATGGACAACAACATTTTAAGTAGCCTTTCAAACAAGTGAAAGTGAACAACATTAATTTTAAGTATGCTTATTGCAATGTTTAATTATAGTTGACAAATGTTTATAATACATTATAAGTTGGTACATTGTAAATGTAAATGTGTTTTTCAAAATATTAAAATGATAAATACATAAATATTTAAAATATATTGCAGTAGGCCTAAGTGTTTATAAAGTAGGCCTACATAAGTATGTTTTCTTTAAATACACTAAAACTTCACTAAATCCTTGTGTTTAGCATATTTTTTTAAAATGTAACTAAGCATATATTTATTACCAAAGTACTTCTAGTATACTTTTTAAAAAATATATTAAAATGCAATTCAATGCACTTCAAATAAGCATGTTGGGAATATAAATGTATTATAAACATACTACTTGAATTTCAAGTATATTTTTAATACATTTAATACGTCTTTTTCAGCTGCATGCATCTTCCATGTGGAGGCACGTTTTCACTTCAAAGTAAAAAATAAAAAGGTAATTGTACCTTTAAAAAAACATAATTATGATTCATATTTGTGGCTTTTTCACATAAAATATTAGTTGAAAATGTCCTGAAAAAATATAGAAAAATATTAAAATATTCAACAATTCTTTTTTTTTTTTGAGTAGAAATGTGGAAAAACATGAAAATTTCACATAATTTTGACTTTATACACTTGTCATTTCCACAAACATTATGATTTTGAAAAAATTCTGAAAATATGTCCAATAAATACATAAACGTACATGTATATGAATATTTTACTTCTTTTTTCTTCTTTATGCCCTGGATCAGCGGTTAAGTTTATGATCAATCACACACTGCAAAATTGTTTTTACATGAGTCTTCAAAGAACTGCCGTAAAGTCTGTCTCAGTTTGATGGGCATTTGACCAGCATGTCTGGTTATCTCATTTCATCAGTGAATTCAGTTGAGGTTTGTACTCAGTTCCTACTCTGAATTGAAT
The DNA here is from genome assembly GCA_026230005.1 of Gila orcuttii. NCBI lineage: Eukaryota > Metazoa > Chordata > Actinopteri > Cypriniformes > Leuciscidae > Gila > Gila orcuttii. The sequence goes on from JAPDVR010000024.1 coordinate 10,457,800, forward strand.
ATTAAAATTACTTCATAAGTTGACTGAAGTAAAATATCAGTCTAACCCTCTACAGTACAGTCCAAAACATCTGTCAGAATGAATCACTCTTAGGGCAGGTCTGCTTTATGTGCTGTTGCCATCTTATTTAATTACTGGCTGAAACAACAGAAACATGATGTGACAACATGCAAATTGGCTCGCTTGACTTGCCAGCCACCAGTGTTTCATCCAATCTCAAAGGAGGCTCCAATTTCAACTCTGAGAGCCCTAGTAATAAATAGGTAATTTATATAATAACATTTATATTTCTAAATCAGTCCTATTACAACAACTGCACTTCCCAGATTATTTCAGATTGCATTGTTAATTGACCGTATTACCATGGCTAGTGAGTTTTTCTGCTCAATAAGTGCCTATTTCAGTAGGTGTCACTTTGACCTTTGCAAGGCTAGGACTGTATACTTGACATCCCATCTGAAAGACGTATTGGTTAAATAAACACAATCAATAAGCATGTTCAATCTATTTTATGTCCATTTAATTTAGATTTTTTAGTGAATTTATAGGGCTTCTTCTACTGTCCCCGACTAAAGATTTTTCTAGTATACAAATCACCCGGAAAATTTCTCAGAGCTGAGAAAGAATATTGTGTTTGTAACATCGCTAACATTGTTCTACATTACAGAGAAACACCAAAACTATAATTGAGGCATCTATGTATATATACAGTATATTATACATTATCTATACAGTATATATATATATATATATATATATATATATATATATATATATATGGTAATTACCACATGGACAAGCCTTGTTACAATCTGACAGTCAAGGACTGTGCATCTTCGCCACTTCCATTAGAGGATTTTTTTTTTTTGCAACTAACCGACTACTTAAAATTTGTCCGACTAAGTCTCTTCTCGTCGATTAACGTTTGGTCGACCATTGGGGGTAAGCCCTAGAATTTATTTTTATCTGATTTTTACATGGAGCATCGAAATCGAGTAGGTACTACTGAATTTGAATTTAGTTTGAAACCATTAAAAAAGTATGCTATGTAGTATGAATATGGGAAGTATGGATGAAATTCAGACTTTATCTGACATGCTTTTACTGTTATTGGCTTTACTTCTCTGCCGTTCATAAATCCTTTCCTGTGGCATCATGGGATAGTAAAGTGTCCATCGAATACACTTCAGAATCTCTCGGAAATAGTAGGTCATTCGGGTACTTTTCGCCTATTGTTCGCCTACAACTCTTTTGGCGTACTGTTTTTTGCATACTATATGGTAGGGAAGTATTCGATTTCGGACCTAGAGATGGTCTAAAAATTATAAATAGTGCCTTTCCATGTAAAACACACCACCAAGATGGGTGGTTGCTAGTAGATGTCTCTATTTTGGTCCCTTTATTCTCCCATTCAATGTAAGACTATAGTATTTTTAACCTGTTTTATTGTCTGTCAGGTGAAAATGATAAAATATGAACAACAATAATAGTGGTGCTTGCCTAACAAAGTGCCACTAGTAAACAGTAATTTCAGGAAAGATACGGCTCTCAGCTTCCAGTAGAGAGGTCATCGAAAACAGTGAATTATGCAGTCCAATTTGAGTATTGAAAATTCAGTGTTTTGTAATCCACTGTGCTGATTATGTAAGAGGACTTGATCATTTATGAGCTTGACAGCTCTTGTCGTTAATGTACCCAGTCACTGCAAGGACATAAAAAAAATGCTGCACGGATGCTGTAAAATGACAACCTTAAGTCATCTGTGGTATTAAGCACAATTAGGCCATAAATAATTTGAGTAAACATGTCTAATCGTGTTTTACAGGATGAGAGTGTTTGAATAGGAACAAAGCTGTCGGCTCAGGCACACTACGAGTCAGGAGGAACCTTCAAAGCAAGTGCAGTGAGTCCTGTGTTTTAGCTTTTTCCCATGCACTGTCTGTAATAAACAGCTGATGTGAGTGAGACGGCGACTAAAGGCAAATCTCTCAGGACTACTCTTATGCAATGCATGCAAACAGTAAATGGCCAATGAAGACCTAAGAACAATTTTACTCTCTTGTTGTGGTTGTTGTATGGAGAGATCTGCATAAAAAGTCTTAAAAAATGTCTACTCTTGTGTTCTCCAGTACAATTTAGAAATAATTTCTATAAATTATAATAGGTAAACATTATATAACAAATAAAATTAATTAGTTCATCAAGATACTGGGTTTTCATAGATATTTTGACTGAGACAACAGTTCTGCTTTCTAGTCGATATAGTTTTATGGAGAGATCTGTTGTGTTTAAATCATAAGAATTTTAAACTTAGGAGGTTCTGACAAACAAGTGCTATGCCTGTATATGGTCATTCTTTCATTCATGCATTCATTCATTCATAAAAACATAAAAGAAATATTCATAATTTATATATAAATTATGAGAATTATGTGAATTATATAACAAATCAAATGAAATAGTTCTGTAAAAAGACCCTGCGTTTTCATTGATTTTCGGAATGAGATCAAGAATAAAGCTGGCAGTTTAATTAATTATTGAAAGGAAAAAACACAAACTAAGTAGGATCGTGAGAAAGAGAGGCCAACAATGATTTTCCAAGTGCCTCAGTTTCCCTCTGGCGTGTAGCATACTCTCAGAGCTTTAGGCGCAGAAAATATGCACTCAGAGCCCAAAGGATAAAGGCAGGGAAGAGGTTCTCAGTCAGGCATGGAACAAACTGCCGTGATGTGGAAACAAGGAAAAAGAAAAAGAGAAATGAGTGCTAGAAAGACAGAGAGCGAACTAGAACACCTGCTGGGCTCTGGTTTTCAATTACTTCTTATAAGATTCAAATTTAATAAGGTTAATTAGACTATAATTAGTTAGAATGCTTTTAGTGAAACTCACAGCTGCTAACTTGCAGAAAACATTCACATTCAAGGTGTTGTGTTGTGGAAGGCATTTTGCACCTTGATTAGAGGAAGTCACATACGTATGAATTATTATACTTAGTGTTGGTAATTTTCTTTGAGTAGACATTTTAACTAACCTCATATCAACGTTCCATATGCTAGTGAGCTTGTTAGGGAGTTTACATTTGTTATTTTAAACTAAAAATAGAACGTTTTAACGTTTTAAACGTTTAAACACCCATTAAACGTTTGTGGAAATTGAAATAAAGCTGAAACAAAAAGTAAATATTAGATGAAAAATATTTAAATTGAAGTACTAAAATTACTTAAAACATAAAGATAAAAATAAAGATAAACGGAAATGTGAAAAAAACTAAAACTAATTAAAATGGTAAAAACACATAACACAGTTGCTAAAACTTTTAACTAAACTTTAACTTTTTTAAACTAAAATTAAAATGAAAACTAAATAATAAAAATAAAAGCTAATTCAAAATCTAAAATATGAAATCAATGCTATAATAGTTTATAAGTAATACTAAAACTCATTAATCATGGAGCTATGACTGATTTATTGAACTTTACATTGCAACGTTTTTTTAGTTTTATTGAGTTGCTGCCTTATTCTAATAAAGCTTGCTTGTTTCCGAACAGAAAAAGTGTGTAAACCTTGTTTAACTATGAACAGAAATCCTGTATAAATCATAGGAAAACCATTTATTTAAATTATACTTAAAAAAGTCTGTTGTCAAATAAATCTGTGTCTGCTGAAAGTTGTTGCCTTTTTGCTGCCTTTATATTAGCTGACGCAAACGCTTGTAAATACAAATTTACCTTAAGGGTCAAAACAGTCTATTTTTATGTGGCACTTCAAAGCGAAAAACATTGTGTCTGGCTTTGACTTGTTTGATTTCAGGGACCTCATTGTTAAAAAAACATTGTTGACCAGTGTCATGCTATGTGCTATTTGAGAGAGATCACTTTGATTTTGTGACACTTTTTTACAACAGAAATAATTTCTATAGGCATTTACATATCAAACTTGTATTTATGACATATTACTTTTGCATTCACTTCATGTGAAAGATCATAGTAAAGGAAACACATTTACTTTCGCTCTCTCCCTCTCTGCTGTGCGCGCGCTACACGGTTTGGAGCTCGCGAGCTCTACATTGCGGGAGATTTGAACTAATTTGCGGGCATCAGGGAGCCACTATCAATATGCGGGAGACTCCTGGAACTTACGGGAGCCTTGGGATATCTGTGAACGCATACCTCTCTGTCCAATCATCTTTGAAAACTATATTTTCTTCATCAACTTTTCTTTTCCTGGACAATGACATCCTCCACACCCATTCAAACGCTTACTGCGGTGAAGTGTCGCGTTGCGCCCGATTACGTCAAAAGTAATACGCTAACTGGATGTCATGGCAACTAAATCACGGAGGAAAACGTACTCGGTTACTAACGTAACCTCGGTTCTCTCTAGAGAGGGAACGAGTACTGCGTAATATCTTACGCTATGGGGGAAACCTCTTTTCCACGAGATATTGAAGCCAAAAATTATCCTTAATTTTGAATTAATGTAAAACGCTGTGCGGCAGCATGCAGACATAGGCAAGACGGCTTGCGCGCCTATTGGCTGCCCTGCGGCAACAGCAGCAGCCTATCGAGAGAGGCCCTGCATGACGTGATACCCAATGGGGGCGCTTCGCGCCCATTTCGTCACGTCCCACCAGAATAGGCGTGGCCTTGGCCTATAAATACGCTCGACAGGCTGATACAAACAAGCGAACCAGCGCTGTTGTATGCACGGCAAGATACGCAGTACTCGTTCCCTCTCTAGAGAGAACCGAGGTTACGTTAGTAACCGAGTACGTTCTCTTACGAGAGTATCTCTCGTACTGCGTAATATCTTACGCTATGGGGAACACAATGCAACCCGCCGTGCGTACTGGGATCCGACACCAAAGTCCCAAGGGCAGTAGCCCGGGGCTCATATAGTGCATAATCACCGTAGACTCACAGAAAGTCGGAGAAGAGAGGCTACAAGCATCATTCCCCATGAAATAGCATCCCACAGGAGCTAGTTATGTTAACAGTGTTTCACGCAGACAGGGTGAACGTGTTCAGCCTGAACTGGGTATAAGTACGGGTTATTCAACACCCATGGAGCTGTTCTATTGATCAGTGAGCGATGCACAAGCAAAACTCAGCATTCTGCGCCGGCGCAGCGGGGCAGATAGTACTGAATTCTAGACCGACAGCAGCTTGGCCTGTAAGGCGGGAACCTCTAGATTCTAAAACCTTATAAATGTAGACGGCGAGGCCCAGCCTGCCGCCATACAGATATCTTGCAAGGAAATCCCACTAGACCACGCCCACGACGAGGCCACGCCTCTCGTGGATTGCGCTCTGACACCCAAAGGACACTGCAGGCCCTTAGAAGTGTAAGCCAGCGCTATGGCATCGACTATCCATCTGGATAGGCTCTGTTTTGATGCGGTCAGTCCCTTGGAGCGTCCGCCGAACAAAACAAAGAGCTGCTCGGTCTGTCTGAAGACAGACGAGCGGGATACATAAGCTCTCAGTGCCCTGACAGGGCAAAGGAGACTCGCATCCTCCTCCTCATCATGAACCGGGAGGGTGCACAGGGAAATAATCTGGGCCCTGAATGGTGTGTTGAGAGATTTGGGCACGTACCCGTGCCTTGGTTTGAGTATGACTTTTGAGTCATTAGGCCCAAACTTCATACAAGACGCGCTTACTGAGAGCGCTTGTAAGTCCCCTATGCGCTTCACTGAAGCGAGAGCCATAAGAAACACCGTTTTGAAAGACAGATGTTTCATGTCTGACAAATGGATTGGCTCGAATGGGGCACCTTTCATGGCTTCCAAAACCATAGAAAGGTCCCACACAGGGACTGAGGGGGGGTCTGGGTTCAGCCTCCGAGCTCCCCTGAGGAATCGCACGACCAGGGCGTTTTTCCCCAGTGACTGGCCAGACGTCGGTTTTGCAAACGCCGCTATGGCCGCCACGTATACTTTGAGCGTGGATGGGGTTCTGCCCTTATCCAACAGCTCCTGAAGGAAAGAGAGCACTTCCGTGACCCCGCAGTCTACGGGTGAAAAGCCCTGAGCTTGACACCAGGCAGAGAACACTGACCATTTCGAGGAATAGAGCCGTCTAGTAGACGGGGCTCTAGCCTGCGTGATCGTGTTTAACACTCCCTCCGGGAGTTTAGGGGGTACCCGTTGATGGCCCATGCATGTAGGGACCATAATTCCGGGCGAGGATGCCAAATGAGGCCCTTTGCCTGAGAGAGGAGGTCTCTCCTCACCGGTATAGGCCACGGGGGAGTGCTGGTCAGCCGCATTAGGACTGGGAACCAAATCTGGTTCGTCCAGAGCGGAGCCACGAGCAGCACTGGGCATCCGTTTTCCCTGATTCGTTCCAGCACTTGAGGCAGGAGCGAGGCGGGGGGGAATAGCATAGAGGGGGCAGCGGGGCCATACGTGGGCCAGCGCATCCCTGCTCTTGGAGAAAAAGCTTGGACAGTGAGCGTTCTCTTGGGACACGAACAGGTCCACTTGCGCTCTGCCGAATGTCTCCCACAGCAGTTGGATCGTCTGCGGGTGCAGCGACCATTCCCCTGCTGGGACATTGTTTCTGGACAGACTGTCTGGTCCCAGATTCAGGCGACCAGGCACATGCGCTGCTTTCAGTGAAAGCAGGTTGTGCTGAGCCCAGACCAGGAGGCGTTCCGTCAGCCTGTAAAGGTTTCGGGACCTGACGCCGCCCTGGCGATTTATGTATGCCACCACTGACATGTTGTCCGACCGGACCAAGACGTGGTGGCCTTTTAACTGGGGACAAAAGCGCCGTAGCGCGTTGTCGACTGCTAACAGTTCTAGACAGTTTATGTGTAGAAGCTTCTCCCGTTCTGACCACTGGCCAAAGAACAGTCTGCCCTCGAGCAGCCCTCCCCATCCCGAGGTGGAGGCGTCCGTGGACACCACCTTCACACTCGAGGGAGTCCCCAGACTCACGCCTGACTGATACCAGTCGGCTATTTTCCAAGGTTCCAGAGCCGAAACTCATTCCATGTCGACCTTGAGGCGAAACAGACCTGAGGTCTATGCCCGGTGTGGAACTCGCGCTTTTCAGCCATAACTGCAGTGGGCGCATGCGAAGCAGGCCCAGCTGAAATACCGAAGATGCTGAGGCCATGAGGCCCAGCATTTTCTGAAACCTTTTGAGCGGGACTATAGAATACAGAATGCAGTGAATGTCCAGTCCGCGCTCCGGCGACGGACGTGCTGTCATAGACAGCGAGTCCAGCACTGTTCCCAGAAAATAAATTTTCTGGCTGGGAAACAGCGAACTCTTCGCCTAATTGACTGTGAGACCCAGATTCTTGAGATGCTCGAGTAATGTGGTTCTGTGTTCTATGAGCTCTGAGTGTGATCGAGCTAGAATCAGCCAATCGTCCAAGTAGTTCAAGACTCGCATGCCCTGAAGTCTCAGGGGTGCGAGAGCCGCGTCCATGCACTTCGTAAATGTACGGGGTGCTAGGGACAGGCCGAACAGCAGGACTGTGTATTGATATGCCTGGCCCTCGAAGGCGAATCTCAAGAATTGCCTGTGACGTGACGCTATTTGTATTTGGAAATAGGCGTCTTTCAGATCTATTGACATAAACCAGTCTCCCTGGCGAACTTGCGCGAGGATTTTCCTGGTTGTCAGCATTCTGAACTGGCACTTCACAAGTGCTCTGTTCAGCTGCCGTAGATCTAAAATGGGTCTGAGACCCCCGTCTTTTTTCGGTACCAGAAAATATCTGCTGTATAGCCCCCCTTCGCTCTGAGCCTGAGATAAAGGTTCTATGGCCCCTTTGCTCAGTAGTTTCGCTATTTCGGCTCGAAGTAGATGAGATACTTCGTTGTTTACCGTATCTTCAACTCGCGCCGTGTAACGGTGGGGACGTCGAGCGAACTGTAGCGAATAGCCTCTTTTTATAGTGTTCAACACCCATTCTGATACCCCGGGAAGCTTTGCCCACGCATCTGCGTGAATAGCTAGAGGCAGAATAAAAACCGGGCTCTGGCCGCGGCATAGCGGCGGCCGCAGAGCTTCGGTGTGCTGAGACATAAACACTGTGTTTACAGTGTGCGAGGCGGGGGGCGCGCCGATCACGGCGGGCAGCCTGGTCGCGCTCGATTTCTCTATGACAGATTGTGGAGAGAGAGCGAGCGGGACAAAACCCCGTGGGGTTGAGCGTGTCTGTGAGGGAATGTGGGCGCGGGACAGCGGGCACACTCACTGCACTGAGAACACCGTCGGCTTGCGCTGACTGAATGTGTGTTAGTTTTGTTTGTACAGAAACCGTGAGACACGCATCGAGTATTGTTTGTGGGCACTGTGTCGTGGGTACATTCACTACATTTTTTGCACAATCGACATGAGTCGATTTTATTTGTGCTAGCCCTGAACTGTGGCGGGCTGTGTCTGTGTGTGGCAATGGGCACTGAGACGTGGGCATTCTTACAACACTCATAACACCACCGGCCGTGGCCGGAATACCAGAAAATACACTCTTTTGGGGATTTATCTGGGTCGCCGTAAAAATGGCGTTTGTGTGCAGGCAAGCGGGCTGTGGTACCGGCTTGTTTACTGCAAAATACATTGGAACAGTCACATTGTTTGGAACTGAACGAGCGAGAAGTTTCGGTGGAGTCTGGCCGCGGCGAGACTTAAACACCGTGGGCCTTAGCTGACTGTATGTGTGTTGGATTCGTTTTACAGAAACGTGGCACATGCAGTGTGTAGTGTTTGTGGGCACTGGGTTGTGGGCACATTCACTACATTTAATGCACAATTGACATGAGTCGATCTCATTTGTGCGAGCCCTGCACTGTGGCGGGCTGTGTTTGTGTGTAGAAATGAACACTGGGCTGTGGGCATTTTTATTACACGCATAACACCATCGGCTGTGGCCGGAATACCAGAAAATACACTGCTTATATGATTTTTCTGGGTCGCCGTGAAAACGGCATTTGTGTGCAGGCAAGCGTGCCATGGTACCGGCTTGTTTACTGCAAAATACACTGGAACAGTCGCATTTTCTTGGAACTGAACGAGCGAAAAGTTTCGGTGTAAGTCTGGCCGCGGCAGGACTAAATTTTATCTGCTGCGAGAGCTGGGATCGAACACGGGTCTCCTGTGCGAAGGCTTAGGGTTTTGCCACTGAGCCACAGGGGGAAATGACAAAAGCTTGAATTAGCTCGAGCAGATAAGAGAGCGTCATCACAGTTTTGTGTGTGTCGGCGTTTGTTTGCAGGCGTGCGTGTTATACAACAGCCTCATTGCTGCAATATTGACATTTTCAGCCGCTCAAACTAAGAGGAGCTGAGAAATGTTTAAGAAATGGAGATTGGTCCGGCCTCGGCGGGACTAAAACACACTCTTTCCTCATTTCGCCGGTTACGCACGCCCACGGGGGGCGTCGAGCAGATAAGAGAGCATCATCACAGTTTTGTGTGTGTCGGCGTTTGTTTGCAGGCGTGCGTGTTATACAACAGGCTCATTGCTGCAATATTGACATTTTCAGCCGCTCAAACTAAAAGGAGCTGAGAAATGTTTGAGAAATGGAGATTGGTCCGGCCTCGGCGGGACTAAAACACACTCTTTCCTCATTTCGCCGGTGACGCACGCCCACGGGGGGCGGGGTAGCTTTCTTATAACGTAAAGAAAGCTAGCCGCGGTTTTGATGCTGGCCCGTTTCCCTGACGACTCGTGGGCAGAAGGGGGAGGTCCACAGAGCTCGCCCAATCCTCACTGTCCGACGCCAGGATAGAGCAGCTGTCCTTCTCTACAGATGCAGCTATCTCGTCGTCATAATGGCGGAGGCGGCGGCGCGCGGCGGCCGTTGTCCGTCAGTGAGCGACTCGATTGAAGCTGGTGAAGCTGGCGGGCGAACCGGCGAGCTTTCACGGGCTGGAGAAGGCTCGGGGACCCGCTGAGTACGGCGCTTTACGGCGCGGCACTACAGCGGGCGGGAGTGCAGACTCGGAGAAAAAATGCCAGGTGAGTCCTCAGAGTCACCATGGCAATAGCTCGCTCAGCGATTGCCCCGTCGCTGAGTGCGGCTCGGCACGAGCCACAGGAACGAAGCATCTTTAAAAAGATGCTGCTCTTTTAGATAAAGAGAGAGACAGAGTGTGAGTCACGACGGCGAACACACACTCTCAGCAGAGTAAAAGGATATTGACGCCGGAAAGCGTAGCAGGTACGGCGACTGAAGGCGGCGAGGTGAAGGCCAGCGGCTTCAGGCTCGAAGGCTCGTCCAGCAGAAGGCTTACAGTCAGACGGCGCGGCTTCTCACTCCGGATCCAGCGATGCAGTAGTGCTTCGCTGAAGAGATGAAAATCAGTTTGTATCAGCCTGTCGAGCGTATTTATAGGCCAAGGCCACGCCTATTCTGGTGGGACGTGACGAAATGGGCGCGAACCGCCCCCATTGGGTATCACGTCATGCAGGGCCTCTCTCGATAGGCTGCTGCTGTTGCCGCAGGGCAGCCAATAGGCGCGCAAGCCGTCTTGCTTATGTCTGCATGCTGCCGCACAGCGTTTTACATTAATTCAAAATTAAGGATAATTTTTGGCTTCAATATCTCGTGGAAAAGAGGTTTTCCCCATAGCGTAAGATATTACGCAGTACGAGAGATACTCTCGTAAGAGAACTTTAAATATCTCGCCTTCGTTTTAATTTCGGACCATCTAAAATAATAAACAAATGATTTTAACATGCGTTTATCAAAGTAGGAAATCCACACTTTTAATCCCTTACACACAATTAGTGCTCTTGAAATACGAAATGGAGGCAGGTCCGGATTGAATTACCACTTTGAGAAGTACTGATGTAACCGATCATAGGGTTGGAAAATTAGCCATGTACCAAACAGGTTCCCTTGCAGTACATGGTTTGTGTCGACCACAAAGTGTTTTGTATTATGAATTATTGGTTTCCAAGACCATGACATTGTTGAATTTCAAGATAGTCAATTTCCCATTTTGTGTGACCTACAGAATGCAGTGACAATTTCAGTGTCTGGTTTTAAAGACATTTTGGCTTTCTTTTATGATAAACCTTTTGGTAACACTTTATTTTACAGTGTCCTTGTTACACTTGCTACATGTAGTTACAATATGAATTACTATAAACTGTGGATAATTATATACAACTAACCCTACACCGAACCCTAAAGTACATGTATAATTAGTTATTACTCAGTACTTAAATGTATAATTTCACTGTAAAACGGACACCATAAAATAAAGTATAACCAACTTTTTTTTTGGTACTCTGTTGGATCTTCATTTGATGTCCAATGTAAAATGGACTTTCCTCAATCAGTCTGAAAACTGACAGATTTAGAAACATTAAACAACTGTAGCCCTAGGGATAACTTGAGAAATTTTCTGAAATCATCTTCAATAATTCCCACCACAGAGGGAAATTTAATTAAGCATTCACATACAGTATTAATATTGTCCACACATGGTTCTAAATTTAATTGGGGCTTAATTGACACATTAGATGTGAAATAGACTACATTCTCAAATACATAGCCAGCGGGTGACAATACCACCCAATGCAGCAACATAATAAAACACAAAGATATTTAAAGAAATGTGAAATTGACTCAGTTATTTCTCGGGTGAGATTTGATTGCTCTCAACTTAAACCATTATCCCTCTGTGGCTGCAGAGCGGCCTTATGATCACAGTACTGCGGGCTCTATTTCATCTTATAGGATTACAGTGACAAATGTTAGCCTGCAGAGAAATGCAAGGTGGTCACAATACCTTTGTGCTATTCTAACATTCAACAAAAGGGCCGGCCACTCCGAGCACTGCAAATCAATGTGGTTTTACCCCCCTTCCATGAAACCGTATTGAACTGAACAATTGGTGACTTCAAACCTCCTTCCAACTCTGACTTTTTTCCGTCTCAACAACGTCAGTTTCACCAATGTTAGCTTTCAGTCTTTTCTTTGTGGTGGCCTAATCCTCTCTTTGTGACCGTTATCATGTTTGTATTTCCGATATAATGGGAAGAAGCTCTGCTGTCTTGGGGGATTGACACTTCAATTGTTATCCTCATGCCTTGTTTACAGCAAGACTGAATGTGTAAAATGAATTCCTGTCGAAAACAGAGTAAGAGGAAAGAAATAAGGCAAATTCCAGGTATTGAATATGCTTAAATTCAAGTTAGAGCTTTGTTCGCTTGTGTTTACCTCTGAGCCTAAATGACAGGTTTCAGCGGCTCAAAAAAACTCCAACCTTGACTGTATGGTATGTAGCCTGTTTACAGTGGTATATACGTCCTTGCTTGAATAACTAAATTCTATCCAAATTCTACTTTTTGCTAAATTCAATGTGGCATAAAGCTAGGACTGAGATGGGCCTAGCACATGTTGCCCAGTTGGGTCCCACCTAGTTGCAAGTGCAATCCTATATCAAATCCATATGGGCAATTAGCATGAGGCTATTATGGAACCTGCGGACAATCCTATAATAGGCCCATATTTCAGCCCATTTCATACCCATATGGGCCCCACATACAAATGTTGGCTGAGGTGTGTGTGCATGTCAAAAAATCTATTCTGGTTTGAAACTTGTGACATAGCCTATAAACACGTCGATAACTTTATTTAGCAGTCATTTAAACACTACGTTCCTATTCATCAAAGGAAATGAAGTCATTCCAATTGAAACAAAAGGTGTCCATGCAAACGTAGCTACTGATTCATTCAGAAATGAATGCCACTATTGTCCTTATGAGTGAGATATTGAATCAATAATTCATTGAATCATTCTTTTAAAAACAATGATTAATTTAAGAATGAAATACCACTATGTGGTCTCAATCTTTTTTCATTGGTGGAGCAAAAAATAACTAAAGAAAACGTCTCGGGTTACGTATGTAACCCTTGTTCCCTGAGAAAGGGAACGAGACACTGCGTCGGTTACGACACTAGGGGAACGCCCTTCAGCGTAGCGCGTCTGAATTTATGAATGAAACCGAATCCAATCCTATTGGCGTTGCGTGATGACGTAGCGTGTGACGGCATAAGCGGATGTGTACAAAAGCACGCCGGCACACAGAGATGTCAGCTTTTGCTATGAAGCAAGTGCTCCAGGCGGGGTGAGGTGTGGCGAACCGACGCAGTGTCTCGTTCCCTTTCTCAGGGAACAAGGGTTACATACGTAACCCGAGACGTTCCCTTTCGAGGGAACTCGAACTGCGTCGGTTACGACACTAGGGGAACGAGATACCCACTATACCACAACGAACCCCGCTCATCCTAGTGTGAAGCTGACTTCAGGCACAAACTAGGACGAAAGCACTCGTGCACCGGGTGTAGAGGGAAGGTCCAGACTGTAAAACCTCATGAATGTGTGCGGAGTGGCCCAGCCAGCCGCCTCACATATGTCATGTATAGAAACCCCTGAAAGGAGAGCTCTAGAGGAAGCTATGCCTCTGGTGTAGTGAGCCCTCACGGCCATAGGTGAAGGCAAATTGCGCACCTGATAGGCCAGGGAAATAGTCTGAACGATCCAGTTGCTGATGGTCTGATTAGAGGCGGGAAGCCCTTTCTTGGGTGACCCGAAACACACCAGCAACTGGTCCGACTTCCGCCATGAGGAGGACCTCAGGATATAACATTGCAGCGCTCTGACAGGGCAGAGCAGGTGAAGTCTCTCCTCATCCGCCGTCACATGAGGCGGAGGATGAAATGCCTGCAGAACCATAGGCCGTGCCACATTAGATGGTACCTTGGGCAAATAGCCGGGCCTGGGGTGTAAGATGGCCTTAATGTTGCCTGGAGCAAACTCCAAGCACCCATTGGAAATAGAGAGCGCCTGAAGATCTCCTACCCTCCTCAGAGAAGTAATGGCCAACAAAAAGACCACCTTAAACGAAAGGTTCTTGGCCTCAGCCGACTCCAATGGTTCGAAGGGGGCCTCGGCCAGCCCTTCGAGAACCACCGCCAGGTCCCAAGAGGGAACCCTGGTGCGAGTCGCAGGTCTCATCCTCCAGGCTCCACGGAGGAAACGTACGACCAGGTGATGCCTCCCCAGGGGACCATCACTCAGAGGAGCGTGGAAAGCCGCAATGGCAGCCACATAAACCTTGAGTGTGGGCGGGGTAAGCCCGGCAGAAAAGCGGTCTTGGAGAAACTCCAGCACTGAAGCCACTGGGCAGTGAACTGGGTCCAAAACACGCTCTCTGCACCAAATGGAAAAAACATTCCACTTAAGGCCGTATAACTTCCTCGTGGAGGGAGCTCTGGAAGTGAGTATAGTTTCAACCACTTCTGCTGACAGGCCGGCTTCTAGGTACTGTGCCCCCTCAGGGGCCAGACCCACAGTTTCCACAGCTCGGGCCGAGGGTGGAGAACTGAGCCCTCTGCCTGAGACAACAGGTCCCTCCTCAGAGGGATCTGCCATGGCGGGCCTGCCAGAAGCAGGATGATGTCCGAAAACCATACTCGGGCCGGCCAACACGGGGCTACTAATAGTAGGCTGACCCCGTCCCGACGGACCCTTTCCAGAACTGCTGGGAGCAGAGCGATTGGGGGAAAGGCGTACAGACGCAGCCTCGGCCACGTCTGCACGATAGCATCCAACCCCAGCGGGGCTGGATGAGAAAGGGAGAACCACAGTGGACAGTGTGTCGTCTCTCGAGACGCAAATAGGTCCACTTCCACTGGGCCAAACCTCTCGCATATTAACTCCACCACCTCGGGGTGGAGTCTCCATTCCCCGGGCCTCAGCCCCTGCCTCGACAGCATGTCTGCTCCCTGGTTCTGGTCCCCCGGGACATACATCGCCCTGAGAGACGACAGTCTCCGCTGGGACCACAGGAGGATCTGATGTGCCAGTCTGCACAGAGGGCGCGACCTCAGACCCCCCTGACGGTTTAGGTAAGATACCACCGACATGTTGTCGGATCTTACTAGGACATGGCGACCATGGAGGTCTGGCAGAAAGCTCCTCAGAGCCCGGAACACCGCCAACATTTCTAGGCAATTTATGTGCCAAGAGGAATGATGGTCCTGCCAGAGACCTCTCATAAAGCGGCCGTCCATGACCGCGCCCCAGCCCGTGAGGGAGGCATCTGTCGAAACGGATACTCGGCGACATAATGCTCCCAACTTGGGACCTTGGGACAGGAACCAAGGTTTCTTCCACATTGAAAGGGAACGAAGGCACCTGCGCGTAACCCTTATCAAGCGGAACGGATTTCCCCTTGGGGAAAACCCCTTGGCTTTCAACCACCACTGCAGGGCTCTCATGTGTAGCAGGCCAGAAGGTATGACGCTGGACGCTGCTGCCATGAGACCTAACACCCTCTGGAAGTGTTTTACTGTGATGGTATGGCCTAGCTTCACCCTGGTTAGTGTGGTTAGAATGGACTCGATGCGTGCGGGAGACATGTGTGCCTGCATCGTCATTGAGTCCCATACCACCCCCAGGAACGTAGTTCGTTGGGCGGGTGTCAACACGCTCTTCTTTGTGTTGAGCCTCAACCCCAAGCGCTGAATGTGGCCAAGGACGACATCTCGATGCCGAACTGCCAACTCTCGAGACTGGGCCAGTATGAGCCAGTCGTCGATATAATTCAGCACGCGGATGCCCTGGAGCCTCAGTGGGGCCAGAGCTGCATCCATACACTTGGTGAACGTGCGAGGGGAGAGGGCTAGGCCGAATGGAAGAACCCGATATTGGTAAGCTTCGCCCCCGAAAGCAAACCTCAGGAACTTCCTGTGCGATGGAAGGATGGAGATGTGAAAATAGGCGTCTTTTAGATCTATCGTGACACACCAATCCTCGGATTGGATCTGACTCACGATGGTGGGAATAGTGAGCATCTTGAACCTGAACCTCCTCAGAGACCGATTCAGATGCCTCAGATCTAAAATTGGACGCAACCCTCCATCCTTTTTTGGAACTATGAAGTACCGGCTGTAGAACCCGGACTCCCTGACTGGTGGGGGAACATGCTCTATGGCCCCTTTTTCCTGCAGCGAGTTGACCTCCTGTTCCAAAACCAGACCCTGCTCTGGGTGCACTGCCGTCCGAACCACCCCGTTGAATTTTGGTGGGCGGACCCGGAACTGCAGTCTGTACCCAATTTCTACAGTGCGCAGGACCCATGGAGAAATATTCGTGAGGTTTTGCCATGCCTCCACGAAATTCACCAAAGGAACCAGCCCCTCGGGGCTGGTGTCCAGTGTTTTGTGCGAGTCCTTGACGGCACCCTGAAGCGGATGACCGGCAGGGGAAAACCGACAACGACCCACCGTGTGCGAACCCAAACGCTGTTTGACTGCAGGCCTTCGGGGCAGAAAAAGCAGCGTGTGCTCGCTGGAAGCTGGCGTGACCCGAAGCGTCAGAGACGGCGGGATACCGATGCCAGCATCCTGAGGGTCCGAGGAGAGAGGGGACCTCGATCGCTCTCTCTCCGGGGGGGCGGCCCTTGGAGGTCTCACAGGAGTTAGGACCTCTTCCCTTTCGCCTTCCTGGCCTGAAAGGCTTTGGGCGAGAGCGCCGCCTAGAGTCCCAAGCTCAGCTTTTTTTTTTTTTTTTTTTTTTTTTTTTTTGAGGGGGACCTCTAGAAGCGATACTCTCCTTCAGATGGTAGGCTGAATTAAAATATCTAACCAAGTTCTAAGTCAGATACAATTTTTAATTACTTTAACTCCTCGGAATTAAATGCAGCCATAACACTGGAATACTGTTTTATATTTAATTATACGATCCCGTAACCTACACGCTGCCTCGGCAAACGTGAGATTCGAGCCGTTATAATTTGGCTTTCATCCTTGGAGAAGAAAGTCAACAGGCGCGAGACTGAAACACCTGACAGCGCACGGCTGTACGCAGTGTTGCCAGATGTACGATAATTATCGTATTTGTACGATATTTTTGACCTCTGTACGATGTACGATCAATAATGAAAAAAATCCCATAATGTACGATAATTTCAGAGTTTTCAGTCGTTCGTCCAAACACACATCCTACCGCTTCTCTCTCTGACCCAGAATCATTTTGCAGGCTCGCCTGCCTGCACGCAAGCACGTATACACACACACACACACACACACACACAGGCACCACACGGCGTCGCCCGGCCCGCACGTCAACACTACAACCCCCCCCCCCTTCATCTCTCGAGAAGAAAGTCAACAGGCGCGAGACTGAGATACCCGAAACGCACGTGTGCGGCGAGTTATTTCTCAATGAACACAGCCAGCACCCTCAGGAGCTGACTGTTCATGCCTCGTACTCACACAGCAAACTGCAAAGTAGACTCGTAACCTACATGCTGCCTCGGCAAACACGAGATCCGAGCTACTAGATTCTGTATTGCAACTGCAAGGCAACCTTAAATCTACGCGCTGCCTCGGCAAACGCGAGATTCCAGCCACAGAATCTTATTGCAAAATACACTCGTAATCTAAGCGCTGCCTCGGCAAACGCGAGATCCGAGCTACTAGATTCTGTATTGCAACTGCACGGCAACCTTAAATCTACGCGCTGCCTCGGCAAACGCGAGATTCCAGCCACAGAATCTTATTGCAAAATACACTCGTAATCTAAGCGCTGCCTCGGCAAACACGAGATCCGAGCTACTAGATTCTGTATTGCAACTGCAAGGCAAACCTTAAACCTACGCGCTGCCTCGGTAAACGCGAGATTCCAGCCACAGAATCTTATTGCAAAATACACTCGTAATCTAAGCGCTGCCTCGGCAAACGCGAGATCCGAGCTACTAGATTCTGTATTGCAACTGCAAGGCAAACCTTAAACCTACGCGCTGCTTCGGCAAACGCGAGATCCCAGCCACAGAATCTTATTGCAAGATACTTTAACAGGACATACAACACCAAATAGGACAGACTTGTTCACACATACACAGAGCGCTTGCTGAATAGCAAAAAGCTGACATCTCTGTGTGCCGGCGTGCTTTTGTACACATCCGCTTATGCCGTCACACGCTACGTCATCACGCAACGCCAATAGGATTGGATTCGGTTTCATTCATAAATTCAGACGCGCTACGCTGAAGGGCGTTCCCCTAGTGTCGTAACCGACGCAGTTCGAGTTCCCTCGAAAGGGAACTAAGAAAAAGCAATGTCACACTTTCAATCGTGCTGTCTTGCTTGTGTAATATTCCTTAAACACACGCACACACAGACAATATTGTTTGTCTATATTATTAACTTCCGTTGTTTTTATATCAGGTTAATGATATTTTCTATGTACCAGAAAGTATGTACTAACCCGACCCTAACAAAACAAAACCCTCACAGAAACCTGTGCAAATCATTAGATTGAAACATGAGGATTTATGAGGACACATAAAATGTCCTTGAAAATTGGATATCATGACATTTTACTATTAGTGAGGACATCTGGCCCTCTCATGTATAGTCAACCCTAACTTATACATGTGAATGAATGAAAATGACATCACCATGTTTTTCAATGGAAAAAAGCAATGGTCACAAGAGGACCTTATCGGTGAATGAAGAACATCGAGTCAAGGTCATGGCATGAGGCGTGTGATAACTCTGCATGATTCTCATTCTCAAAGTCAGCAGAATAACGGCATTAATTTTTTCAGTGCCAAAGCTGGCATGAAGTAAATCAATTTAAAAAAAGTCCCTGAATTCCAAATGCCATCTCCCCTAATGCTCACAGGCACTGCTGTTAAATCCTTTTCCCTTGGTCAACATTGACTGACATTGAACATTGGCTCATTAGTACAAATCAAAATCTTAGGGGACGGATCGTTTTTGAGGTTTTGGCAAGGACTGGCGTGCAGCTGACAACTTCGTTTTGGGAAACCAATGGACGAGCACTCTTTGGTCCTCTGTGAAATTCATGTTGTCACATTATCTGAATCAAACTCCTTTTGGAATGAAGCATTTACCATGTGACTGATGCATGTATGAGTGTGTGCTGCACCACAGTTTGAATATCTTTTGTGTGTGTCTGTGCTCGGCAGCTCAAAGGGACTGAAAGGACTGCATTTGTGTGCGTGACATTTTGTGCCTCTCCCATGTGTGCATATTAATGACACGTGGTATTTCTGAAGCCCAATAAAATATGCCCCTTGATGGCGTTGTGCGGATGGTGTGGGACGTGGCGGGGGGTTCGGAGGGAGAATGGGTTTCAAAGGCGACCTGCCTCTTGTTTGGTCTGGTAGAACAAGTACTGTGTGTGTGCCTTGAATAACAGCAGACATCAGTGTGGATTAAACTCACTGAAAATACAGAGCCTGTAAGAGTTTCAACAGTTTTTCAACAGTCTTCAGAACAATAGTTTAAAAACCACCAGGAGTCTTTTATTTTTTTTTTTTTTTTTTTTTTTTTTTTTTTTTTGTTCTCTTGGGTTTGCAATTAGGATTTTCAGGCTCTTTGTAGTTGAGAATACATTTTGTAGCAAAGTATTCATTTGTTTATTAGAGGAATGCATTATTAGATGTTCATTGATGTTTTGCAAGTATTTAGATTCATGTTTTGATAAAATTTGAGCAATACAACCTCATTTTCACATAAATTAATATATTAAAAGGGGTTGCCCTCTTTTAAGTTTTAAACATTTGAATAGTTATTTTATAGCTCTTTTCACTTAAATGGAAAACAAAGAAAAAAGGAAGAATAAAGACAAAGATGGACACATAGATAGATAAATGGGTGAATTAGTCAATGGATAGATGTTTGGATGGACAGTGATGGATAAACTGATAGGGGGATGGATGGACAGATGGATGAATGGGCGGACGATGGATAGATTCTATTAATTTCAATTCACATATATTTGAATAGCTCTTTTCACAATACACATAGTTTCAAAGCAGCTTTACAGAAAATGCATGTGACTACATTACAATTTAGAGTGATCTGTTGTCAGAGGTGACTGTGTCTTAAAGGGTAACTAAACCCTAAAACAACTTTTTTTAGTTAATGATCTGTAAGACTGGGGCTTTATTAATGCTGTTCATTGATTCGAGTAATTTTTTTTGATATTTGGGTATAAAGTGTTTTAATTCTACAATATATGGTGTAAAAACACCTGAGTGCAGCCCTCTTCAGGTTGAACGGTGGCTACTGCAGTTGAATTTTCCTATTGGATGTTGTGGTACTGCTTGACATAAGGGGGCACCAGCTCACCACGCCCTTGCCTACAGAAAGACGCGGGTCTCGGGTGCACGTCCCCCCTCCGCTGTGCTCTGTCCACTTTTCCAGCATTTTTCATATATTGCCAGTGGGTGGAGTCAGGCTCTGACCAGGGGTTGAGTTATGAATTTCAGAAATGTACATATACAAATCGCGCAGTTAGCTAACAATGTATTAATTTAAATAATTTTACAATGAGTTCATTGAAGTAATGAATACATGTTGTTAACGAATGATTAGGATATATAGAACATTTAGCATTGGTGCAAGTTGATTCGGAGTTTGCTTCAACTGAGGTCCTCGCAGGAAGTGGCGCTGTCTCTTCACAGGTGTTGGGTCATCTTAAGTCTTTGCAGGAGTTGGGTCGTCTCTTCACAGGTGCTGGGTCATCTGAGGTCTTCCCAAATAGGCTGGATCCAAACTTGAGCTAAAATACTCTCTAGTTACCTCGGGATGGGCATCCCGAGATAAAACAGAAAAGGAAAATAATTAGCGTTGGTGCTGTTTGTAACATTAAGTAAAGATAATCATATGCAATTGATCTGGTATAACTGGAGTACCAGGTTGTAAGATGCATTATGTGAATGCTTGGCTAAAGAGATGTGTCTTTAATCTAGATTTAAACTGAGAGAGTGAGTCTGAGCCCCGGACATTATCACGAAGGCTATTCCAGAGTTTAGGTGCCAAATGTGAAAACGCTCTCCCTCCTTTAGTGGACTTAGATATCCTAGGTACTACCAGAAGCCCAGAGTTATGTGATCTTAAAGAGCATGATGGATTGTAGGGTGATAGAAGATCAGTTAAATACACAGGAACTAAACCATTTAGGACCTTGTAGGTCAGTAGCAATACTTTATAATTGATTTGGAACTTAATAACCAGTGTAGAGATGATAAAATTGGTTATATATGATCATATTTTCTTGAGCTAGTAAGAACTCTCGCATTTTGGACTAATAGTAGCTTGTTTAGTGAGGATGCAGGACAACCAGCTAGTAATGCATTACAGTAATCTAGTCATTAACTTACTTTTCTGCATCAGAAAAAGATAGCATGTTCCGTAGCTTAGCAATGTTTCTGAGGTGGAAGGAGGCTGTTTTTTTTAAATATGAAATATGATTTTCGAAAGACAAGTTGCTGACTGATCTAACACCCAGGACTTTGACTGTAGAGGATGAAGTAACAGTACATTCTTCTAAATGCTAATTTTATTCTAAGAGCTTCTGTGTACAGGTTTCTGGGCCAATAAGTAATACCTCAGTCTTATCTGAATTTAATAGAAGAAAATTACAGGTCCTCCAATATTCTGAACGTCTTTAACACACTCTGTCAACTTGAATAATTTTGAGATTTCATCTGGTTGTGATGAAATATATAACCAACTATCATCAGCATTATAGTAGAAACTCCATGTTTCCTTTCGAGGGAACTCGCACTGCGTCATTAGAAACGACTCTTTGGGGACGCTCTCTAAGCGTGCATCTCTGAAGTATGAATGAAACTATTCCAATCCTGATTGGTGTTGCGTCATGACGTAACATGTGACGGCATAACCGGAAGTATAAAATGATGCCAGCACACACACGCGTTAGCTTTCGCTCTTCAGCAAGCGCTCTCTGTTGTGTCAGTTCTATTTAGTGTTGTCTGTCTCTAGAAAAAAAAAATAAAAATATATATATATATATAAAAAATATGGCGAGTGAGCAATTCAAGTGATGTGTGCACCCCTGCCCTAGATTCTTAACGGGTGGGGACACGCATCACTTGTGTGAATTGTTTGGGAGTGCAGCACGCCCGGGCAGCTCTCGAGGGGACTGCTTGCGGTGATTGTGAAGCACTTCCTATCAGAGTGCTGCGCTCTCGCCTGGCTATTTTCGATGAGGATGGCCAGGCTCGCGTTCCCCATGGTTCGGGTCCCGCGTCTGTTGAGGTGGCGCGGCGACTTAGATCATGGGGTTCGCAAAGGGACCTTGCAGATGAGAATGAGACTGCTGCGGCACCTTCTCATTCATCATCTGAAGCCACGCTGTGGCTTCTTCTGCTTGTGACGAGGGCCTGATGCTTGAGCTGTCTGCTTCTGAGGAAGTGGATGTGCTCAGCATCGAGGCAGATGAACGTGAAGCAGACTCGCCAGTTCATGTTCCCGCCTATGAGGAGCTTTTAGAGGTTGTGACTCGTGCTGTGGCCAGACTAAACATCAACTGGCCGCATGAGAGACAGGAAGCACTTAGTAAAAGCAAGCTGGACGAGCGCTTCCTGCAGCATCGGTCACAACCTCAGTGCTGGGGCTTACCATTTTTTCCAGAACTGCATAGGGAGATATCTAGATCTAGGGGAAAACCTCACTCATCTCGCGACTTTAAACCCGCTGTGGTGGATTATAGCAATGTATTAGGCGCGAGTTGGGGTATGGGAAGATGCCGCAGATGGAAGAGGCTCTTGCTGGTTACCTCTCTCCTGAAGCGGCATCATCCCTGAAAGCCCCGGTGCTACCCAGCAAACCATGCGGAGAGACCTCTGCATTGGTAGGCAGGGCATATATGGCGGCAGGTCGGGCTGGTTCATGTCTGCACTCAATGGCGATTTTGCAGGCATACCAGGCCGACCTTTTAAAAGATTTGGATGAGGGCGAGGGACCAACACCTGAGGATATTGCTGAGTTGTGCAAAGCCACAGATTTATCTCTCCGGGCTACTAAGGAGACGGCCCGTGCCATCGGCCGCTCCATGTCAGCTCTGGTAGCTATGGAGAGACATCTGTGGCTGAATTTATCCGGTATAAAGGACAAAGACAAGGCCTTTCTCCTGGATGCGCCATTCTCGCCTTCTGGCCTGTTCGGTGACGCAGTTAATACTGTCGTCAACAGGTTCCAGGAGGCGAAGAAGCAATCTGCGGCATTCCAGCAATTTCTCCTTCGCCGCTCTAGATCCAAATCTAATAAGGCTGCACCGAGCGGTCAGCCTCAGCCGTCAACAAGCTCCTATGTACCGCCAGGTACAAAAGGAGAGCGTTGCCTCTAGAGTCCCTCCCTCGGGAGCCTGGCAACAGAGGAAGCGCTCTCACTCTAAGTCCTTTGACCAGAAGGGCGACCTAGGGCTGGGTATTGACACAAATTTCACAATTCAATTCGATTTTGATTCACAGGCTTGCAATTCAATTCAATTTCGATTCCGATTTGATTCGATTCAATATTGATTGTTTTGGATATCAGGTACAATACATGGAAAATTTTCTCAAGGAAAACAAATCTCTTAACTAATGCTGTAAACTATGGAGTCAGTTCATTAGCCTACTATAATACTGAAGGTAAAAATTAACTGATTTGTAGCTATACAAACACTTAAATTACACTTTTATTTATTTTATAATAAGAAAGTAATATGAATTATAAACATTTTAATGGTGGCTGTCATGATTTATTCAAACATGCATTAAATATTGAAGAACATTAAAAATTAGAATTAATATAATTATAATTATACAAATATAATTATAAAAAATGTAATGAATATATTCTCCTCTCTAGAGTAATTTTTTCTAGCCGACTAGCGAGTTTATGGTCACATATGTTTTTTCTGAGGTAAATGTGACGTTACATGACATTGTTTAAAAGTTGTTTGACGTCTTTCCACGGTTGAAACACTGATTGAGGGATTTCATGTGACATACGGATTTCGATAAGTTGTTCTCTATCTTTTAACTCACTTTTAGATGCACATTCATGTTTATTTCACGCTGTAACTGGTATTATTAAGGCGGAAGAGAAGATCATGTGCGCTCCACGCTGCTGCTTCTCTTGAGCTGCGCCAACTCACGCCACAGCGCCAAAACGGTATTTATGTTTTTGAATTTCGTAATAAAATGGACGTAATTTGAAATTTGAGACTTTATTTCATATCAAAAGTAACAAAGCACAAAGATTATTGCGATTTATTGTATGGGATGTGCGCTACAATGTTCCATTCATTCATCAAATAAAAACAGGATGACTAATTGATTCTTGAGATTTAAGAATCGATATTGGTTCGTAAAAATGAGAATCGATTAATATTGAGAAATCGGCAACCGAGGTTGTTCTCCCATCGGAGCCCTCAAGGAAACGATGTGGGGTTCCCGCCGTCCAAGACGCTTCGGGCCACATAAATTTCCAGCGAATGCACACCGTGTCGTTCGTCCCAAATGCTTGGAAACAGGCATCGACTATGGTCACAAAATCAGTCTCGACGAATTCCTGCCGGTTCTCCGCCTCAGGGGGTCGAGAACAGTGCTCGAAAAACACCCGAGGCCAGCCTCGAGAGGCTGGTTCCCTTTGTAGATTTTGTAGAAGCGTGGCAATGCCTACCCAACATATGTGCATGGGTCCTGCGAATAATACAATTAGGATACAGACTGCAGTTCGGTCACCGCTCCCCCAAATTCGCTAGGGTGGTACAGACTGCAAGGTGGTTCCAGAACAGGCTCGGGTAATGGAACAAGAAGTACACTCTCTGCTAGTCAAAGAGGCCATAGAACGTGTTCCTCCTCCCAACAGGGAGTTCGGATCTTATAGCCGGTACTTTATAGTTCCAAAAAAGGATGGAGGGTTGAGGCCGATTTTAGATATGAGACACATGAATCGTTCCCTGAGGAGGTTCAGGTTCAAGATGCTCACTATCCCCATCACCATGAATCAAATCAGGTCTGAGGACTGGTTTGTCACGGTAGATCTAAAAGACGTATACTTCCATGTCTCCATCCGTCCATGTCACAGGAGGTTCCTAAGGTTCGCTTTCGGGGGCGAAGCGTACCAATATCGGGTTCTTCCATTCGGCTTAGCTCTCTCCCCGAGCACATTCACCAAGTTACCAAGTGCATGGCTACAGCTCTGGCCCCACTGAGGCTCCAGGGCATCCGGATACTGAATTATATCGACGACTGGCCATATTGGCTCAGTGTCGAGAAGTGGCAGTTCGGCATTGAGATGCTGTCTTTGGTTATATTCAAAGCTTGGGGTTGAGACTCAACACGAAGAAAAGCGTGTTGGTGCCCACCCAGAGAACTACGTTCCTGAGTGTGGTATGGGACTCGACTACGATGCGGGCACAAATGTCTCCTGTCGAGGCAGGGGCTCGGATGCCATGATACAGGTGTGGCCGAGGCTGCGCTTGTACGCATTTCCCCCTATCGCTCTGCTCCCGGGAGTTCTGGAGAGATTCCGTCGAGATGGAGTCAGTCTACTTCTAGTAGCCCCATTTCGGCCGGCCCGAGTATGGTTCTCAGACATTATAGCACTTCTGATAGGCCCGCCATGGCAGATTCCTCTGAGGAGGGATCTACTGTCTCAGGTGGAAGGCACGATATTCCACCTTTGCCCAGAGCTATGGAAGCTGTGGGTCTGGCCCCTGAGGGGGTTCAGTACCTAGATGCCGGCCTCTCAGCCGGAGTGGTCAAGACTATACTTAGTTCCAGAGCTCCTTCCACTAGAAGATTGTATGGCCTAAAGTGGAATGTTTTTTTTTCCACTTGGTGTAGAGAACATGAGTTAGACCCAGTTAACTGCCCAGTGGCTTCAGTTCTGGAGTTCCTTCAGGATCGCTTCTCTGCTGGTCTCTCCCTGTCCACACTTAAGGTGTACATGGCTGCTATTGCGGCTTTCCATGAACCACTAAGTGATGGGCCTCTGGGGAGGCATCAGCTGGTCATACGTTTTCTTCGTGGTGCATGGAGGATTGAGACCGTCGACCAGGACCAGAGTTCCTACCTGGGACCTGGTGGTGGTTTTTGAAAGGTTATCCCTTGCCCCCTTCGAACCACTTCAGTCGGCATCAGCTAAGGAACTGACGCTTAAGATGACTTTTCTCCTAGCCATTACCTCGCTTAAGAGGATGGGAGATCTCCAGGCCCTCGCAATATCGCCAGCTTGCTTGAAGTTTCCCCCGGGAGGAGTCAAAGCCATCTTGCATCCGAGACCTGGCTATGTGCCCAAGGTGCCTTCCAGTATGGCATGGTCTATGGTTCTGCAAGCATTTCATCTCCACCACATGTGTCGGCAGAAGAAGAGAGGCTCCATGTGCTCTGTCCTGTCAGTATTTACCTTGAGAGGTCCTCTTCTTGGAGGAGGTCGGACCAACTGTTGGTGTGTTTTGGGTCACCTAAGAAGGGGCTCCTTGCATCCGAACAAACAATTAGCAATTGGATTGTACAAGCTATTGCCTCGGCCTACCAGGTGCGCAATCTGCCTTCACCTTTGGCCGTGAGGGCTCATTCCACTAGGGGCATGGCGTCCTCTAGGGCCCTCTACTCAGGAGTGCCCCTCCAGGAGATCTGTGAGGCAGCCGGTTGAGCTACCCCACACACCTTTATCAGGTTTTATAGTCTGGACCTCCCCAGCATCCCTGGTGCACGAGTGCTCTCGCCCTAGCCTGTGCCTGAGACAGTTTCACACTAGGGCAGGCATATTTGGTGTGTGGCATAGTGGGCATTTTTTCCCCAAAGAGTCGTTTCTAACGATGCAGTTTGAGTTCCCTCGAAAGGGAATGTCTCAAGTTATGTCTGTAACCTTTGTTCCCTGAGAAGGGAACGAGACACTGTGTCGCCTTGCCACGCCCCTTCATGCCTGGGGGCGGCTTGCTTCATTGCGAGACTAACGCGTGTGTGTGCCAGCATCATTTTATACTTCCGGTTATGCCGTCACATGTTACATCATGACGCAACACCAATCAGGATTGGAATAGTTTCATTCATACTTCAGAGACGCACGCTTAGGGAGCGTCCCCAAAGAGTTGTTTCTAACGACGCAGTGTCTCGTTCCCTTCTCAGGGAACAAGGGTTACAGACCTAACCCGAGATGTTTTCTTATAATATTACCAAGTGGCAGCATATATATTGAAAATAGCAGAGGGCCTAACACAGATCCTTGGGGCACTCCATAATGTACTGACATTAACTTAGATTTTTTCCCATTTAAATAGACAAAATGGTTACTGTCTGATAGGTACGATCTAAACCAGCTTAATGCCTGTCCCTGAAAACCAGTATAATTTTGTAGTTGATCTAAGAGTATTTTATGATCTATAGGAGGTGTGGCAAATGTCGATCCTGGAGAGCCACAGTCCTGGAGAGTTTAGCTTTAACCCTAATCAAGCACACCTGAACAAACTAATCAAGGCCTGAAGTTACTAGAAAGCTACAGCGATACTGCCTTGGTCAGAAGCTATAAGTAAGTCATTTGTCATTTTAATGACAGTTTCTGTGCTATGATGGGGCCTGAATCCAGACTGAAATTTTTCTAAATATATTTTCTTGCAAGAGCACAGTTGAGCAGACACAACTTTTTCTAGTATTTTGACATAAATGGCAGATTTGAAATGGGTCTGTAATGTGCTAATTCATTTTGATCTAATTGTGGTTTCTTAATAAGAGGCTTAATAACTGCCAGCTTGAACTGTCTTGGAACATGACCAAGAGATAAAGACGAGTTAATAACATTGAGAAGAGGCTCTTCTGCTACAGGTAACAATTCCTTCAGTAGTTTAGTGGGTATTTGATCTAATAAACATGTTGTTGGTTTAGATGCAATGATAAGTTCATTTAGCTCTTCCTGTCCTATAGTTGTAAAGCACTGCAAGTGTCTTGTTTTCTGAGTAACATTAACAATATCTATATAGATTGTTGCAACACCGCCGCCACGACCAATCAGACTGGGCACGTGTTTATAACAGTAGCCAGGTGGAGTAGACTCATTAAGACTGAAATAATCTGAAAATAATCATTTGGTTTAAGCCAGGTTTCAGTAAGACAAAGTACATCAACTGTCATCTGTGATCGTTTCATTTACAATAACCGCCTTAGGTGTGAGTGATAATGTTTAGGAGACCCAGCTTCAGAAACAGTTTTTGTTCACTAATTTTGAGGTTTTCTGGTTTAATCACGTTTAATATTTTTTATAGATCCTATAGTAGATTTATTGTTTGACCTCGCTAATCGAAGAACAGATACAGATTCTATATAATGTACTACACTAACACTTATATCAATTAAGTGGGTAGAACAAAGACTGTGATTTGAGCTTTGACTTACTAGTCATATGATGCGTAACGTCTTGGAGATGTTGTCTGAAAGAAGATCCACGCCGATTCTGCTGGGGCGCAGGCCATCAGCACGGAAGAGCCTAGGTCGCTCCTAGAAAAGATTCCAATTATTTAACACCCTTATTTCATTAGTTCACCACCACATGCAGTACAACAGCTCCGATGCGCTTGTCATCATTCAGGACATCGACATTGAGAACATGAGCACCAGGAAAGCAGTAACGCACCTTACCTTTAGCTGAGGTAGCGTTGAAGTGCCGAACGATGGAATCACCAATGATCACAGCGTTGTGTTCCATCTTGCGAAGAGGGGAGAAGCGGTTCCAGGTGGAGATCTCGAAGACCGGGGGTGGGGGAGGGGAGAGGTTCTCACCAGCGGCCTTACTCGAGTCTTCCGCTGCTGAATTGTCCAGGGCCCGTGGTGTGTCGGTGCCGGAATGAAGGAGGACTGGGATAATCAGGTTCGGGGTACTTGGGCCTTGTGCAGAGAAACACATGGAGTAGAAGAGGTTGGAGTGATAACTACCTACAACGGACTTGTGAGTATCAGCCCACAATGTTTCTAGCACTGATCACCGTTCCCGTAGCTCGGCCTGCTTCTCCAGTAGGTCACGGATCGGCTTCTCTGTGGCCTCCAGCTCCAACTGCAACGCGTGCCGCTCAAACATGTCCTCACCTGCACTCAAAGGTAGACATAAATCCGATACATTCCATGAGAACAGTTAAAGGGATACTTCAGCTCTGGGAAGATGAATGTGTATTTAATAGTGGTCATTTATATAGTAGAAATGTGAAATTATTTTTGAAATTGAAGCATTCTAGACTGAGAAAAAGCAGAAAATGTATTTTTTACTCATGTGGCTGAAAGACAACAACTCCCAGAATGCACTTGCTTTGCTGCCCTTACGAGGCCAGGCCACTCCCTAACCACGCCTACCGATTACAGGCGGCAGTATCCGAAAAATTTCTCCACACATTCTCTAGGCTAATACATACTCTAGTAACAGTAAAGGGTTATAAAAAGAGCCACAACCAAAGTGAGTTATCACTTTTAATTAAAAAAATTATTAATATTAACACTTTTACACTCAAAGCTCTTCCAGAGCTTCAGCTGTTTCCTTATTCACAGTATTGCCCGTCAGGAGCTGGATATCTCCGTCTGATATCCTGGACAACACAGGTGGGCAAAACGAGACGGTAGCCTTTACTATGTCTCTCGCCTTGCAGGACCCATTCCATAAAGTGACGGTAGGCTGTTAGGCGTCGGCGATATTGTCTACAAAACAGTAACGTTAAGCACAACGTTAGCAATGCGAACTATTTGCACATACAGTATGCTAGCATAGATGTAACAACAATAGCTCAGCTGACTACGCGTGATGAACATTGTGATAATGCCGAGTGTCCAAACTTCATTACGTCTTAGTAAAAAAAAGAAAAACAAACCAAATACTCACTTTACACTAAGCCGTCTGTTTGTCCCTGCGGGCTTTGGCTGGCGTTTCCAATTTATCTCGTCCAGAAGAAAATGACATCGCTGAAATTCGCGACAGCAATAGGACTCTCTATCTGTTTCCATATGCGCACAGCGAGAGCACTGACACCACCAGTCCGCCCCAGCTAGAGTCTGGCCGGGCTCGAGTCAGGTCTTGCTCCCCTGCTGCAGCAGCTGCTCCGGCCGCCTCTTGTTCCTCCATCTCCCGCAACTGTTCGTCGCTGTATTGCGGCTCGTACAGGTAGCTGCAAGGATCAGATTATTATACAAACTTTCTACACAGAGCAAGTGCCTGTTAGCTTAGCTTCTAAAGATGTCTGACACTATCTTTACTTTCTGTGAGTGAGATCCCGCCCCATATGGGCGTGGTGAAAACATGCGGAACTAGCTACTAGTACAGGCTGTAGTTTTAAGCCTCTGGCCCAAAAATCCAAAAATCTAGGATTTTTCCCAGACTAAAAATACATAACTCTCATATCAGGGGGATATGAGGGGGGAAGCACGGTAATTCGAAAATACTACTGGTTTTCTACTGATACAAAGCTTAATGCTAAATCCTGAAGTATCCCTTTAAACAGTATTTTCTTGAGTGAGAAGAGTGTAAACAAAGCGAGCCATAAGCGAGACCACACTAATGATGCTAGCGGGCCAAAGTTAGTGGTGGATGGTAGGAAAGTTGGATACCAGTAGTGATATCAAAGCAATCCTCTTTTTTATTGAAAGTTATGGGGGATATATTCACACGCTGTAAAAAGAGAAAATATTGGTTTATAAAATTGGTATAAAGAAGAAAATCGAGGATTAAGAATCAACTTTAAAAGGATGGATGGACGAATGAGCGGATAAATGGATGGATAAAAAGATGAAAAAATTGATGGATACATGAAGAGAAAGAGAGAGCTGTTGTACCTCTGATCACAGGCACATGTAAGTGAAAGAATCCTAATAGCAGCTGTTCTTGAAGGACTCTCTCTCTCTCTCTCTCTCTCTCTCTCTCTCACACACTCACACACACACTAAACAAACACACAGCAGGCACACCACTTCTCCCTCGAACACTCCATTCATTGATGCTTTTGCTTTTGACACTCATCCTTCTGCCATTTGTCTGAGAACATTAGGAGTGAGCTTTCTTCACTGTATTAAAGGTACCCACTTATCCATCTCACTGCGAGGAGGAGCGGGAGTCTGTCTCCAGTGGTACACACACAGGAGACCGAGATGCCTTTCGAAGTCTTACATTCTCTTTAAGCAGCTAATAGAGCTAATTTAGCTTTTATGGGGCTTTGTTGGAGGTGTTATCGGACGGCTCGCTTTATCTACAATTTTAACTTAGCAGGTTAACAAATCTGAAAGCGAGCTATCTTTAGAAGAGGGAGACAGAAAGAGAAGGGCACGCGGAGGCTAAATATGTTCCAATTAGCACGCCTGTTTTTTTTTTTTTATCTTTCTCATTCTTTATTGTAGCATTGATACCTGAGACACCATATGAAGCTGATCTCCTCACATCTCTACTCTTAGATTCTTTCCTGGCGCTCCCGTCAGATTTACCCATATGTCCCAGCAGAAATGGCATTAATTGCTTCAGTGTATAAAGTAATTATCTCAGGTAATTAAGACCCTGTATAGAATAAGAGCAAGAGGACTGCCCACGTTCCCAGGAGTGAATGAGAGCTGAATTTCTTTCTTTCATGTGTATTAATTGAAAGGCAAGGGAACCTGGGCTCAGAAAAACTCCTGGGCAATGAGACATGCAGGGACTTTGGGGCTTTAAAGTCATGGCCACAGTAATTGTGCGTCTGAAGCTTTTTATGTCATTTGATGTGCGTGTGGGGTTCATAACAATCTGTAATCACAGGAGGCTTTTGAGTATGTAATTGAAAATCTGCAAAGTGAGCCTCTCACCTGTATTAAATTGAAATCTAAGGCCTCGGTCACCATCAATACCTTCATTATTCATTTTCCACCGTATAGAACGATTTATAATTGCTGCACTCACAGTCATTCACCTGTCTATTAACTGTTCAATCCTGTTCTTTGTTCATAGATAAAGTTTTTTTCTTTTTTTGTTGGGGTGGGGGTAATTTACTAAAAGACTATTCAGACAAGGCAAACACAACGGGGCCTGTTCATATAATCTCAAGGAGAAATTCCTTTAGTGTTTTGACATGTACCATCATGCGTATGAATGCCACGGCTTGACAAAGTGTTTACAGTCTGTTGATATCTGTCGGTAACACGGCCCGAATGTGAAGCAGTTGTCCTACTGCCGGCAGATCAAACAACAATCTGGCAAGAGCATTTTGCCAACAAAATGGTCGTTCAGGATTAGAGTGCACAAATAGCTCAGGTGATTCATAATTAATGAACATCTCAGAACCAATGCATGAAGTATTGACAGCAAAACATTCAATGGACATGCAATAAAATTAGCGTCTTTTGACTGATTTTATTCGCAGGACAGGCCGAGAAACCAAATAATCTTATAAAATAAATATAATTTTGTTATAAACCTGTATGACTTTCTTTCTTCTGCAAAATAAAATGAAGAAAAATTTATTATTTTTTGCAAACAGTATACAATTAAAGCTAATGGCGTTCAAAACAACATTGGACCCCCTTTGACCTGGAGAAAAAACAACACATTCAAAATAAAAAACAATGCATTTTTCAAAATATCTAAGAAAGTCATGAAAGACTGACTTGAAGATGAATAAATTAAAATGAAACATAATTTACATTTCTGGGTGAATTATCCCTGTACGTTAGTAATGAGTTACAAAAGGGACCGTTTACATTATAAAAGAGAAAAACACCTGATTCACCTTTCTTTTTCATTGACAAAGAAAGGGTTTGTTGACGGTTTAAGAGTCATTGAACACACTGGCTCTCTTGACAGGACACTGTATTTGCCCAGAAAACTGTCTCACAATAGAGGCTATCTCTCTACAGAAGACCATAAAGCACACACATTAGAGCGAGAATACGTCATTGCTGAGCCCGTCCTAACCAAAGCCCTGCCGCCTCTGTCTCTCGGTATGACATTGACTTCTATAATAGGTGTTTATCCACTCAGAGCTGTCTCTTGCCAAAACAAAAGCCTCATAAGCGTTCGATTAACTGTAATTATTTTCTGTACCCCTGAGATATGTTGCGGACGAGGCCTCCTCTTGAACAACCATGGGGTGCAGAGCTCATTCAAAGTGCACTGTAATGACTTCTAATTGACAATGGCGGCACTTTCCATGAATAGGGTACACTTTGATGTCCCATTACTTTTTTGGAAGCATACATCAGATTTATTTATTAATTCATATATTATAAATTAAAATGTTTTTGATTTGCATACGAACTCACTAAATTATGAAAAACAATGTGTATTTTTATAGCAATATTGTAAGAGAAGTAGATAATCTTCAATTTCCTCTTCATATGTTAATCAATCGCCAATGTTTGCACAAATTGAAGTGTTAACAATGTAAATATACACTACACTTCAATTAAAGGCACAGTATGTAAGTTGTGATATGAAGCAGGGCGAGGCCGAGAGAGTAGAATGACACACCGGCCTCGAGTCCCATGGAGGAGCTCCGGAAGGAAGGACTAATGGCAGTGAAGGGTGAGAGAGGACCGTGACTGGGACATTTTATTTTGCGTTTTTTATTAGTCTTATATGCTATAGTCGCCTGCTGATGCTTCTTGTAATGTTGTTTATGTCTATTACATGTAAATTTACGTTTTTCCTTCTTCCATGAACTTGCATATTGTTACAGTTACGTTTGGTCACGTAAATTCACATTATTTTATCTCATTCTAATGAAATAGCCATGAGTGCTGAATTACTACAGGTCACTTTATTTGATTTATTAAAATTGTGGGGTAACACAGCTCTGTTTTACTTGGTCAAAACAATCATACTAAAATACATTTGAGTGTGTTGAAAGTTATGTTATTTTAACGTTACTCTTGTAAAATATATTGTATGGTGGTGAAAATGCTGTATTACTTTAACTACAAATAAAGCTCTTTCTGATTTTTATATGTTAGCCACTTGACAAAATAGTGGGGTCTCTGGGGCAGGGTAACATGGTACTCGCGGTAAATAAAGAAAATGAGAGATTTAAACAATAAGACTAACCGTGTTGAGCTATATAACAATGAATAGTTTTCTGTCGATAAAGGTATCCAAACAGTTGCTTGCCTATCTATTAAAACACATAATATATTAAAGCGTCTTTGGTGTTTCCATGGTTTCTACGGAAGAAAACCGGAGGGTAAAATCGAGGGTAATGCGGATACAACGTCATTGGCAGGCGACGCAATGACACGGGCCATTACACTGCAAAATTGTTTAAAACATTTGGGATAATGTAAGTACACAATTGAACAAAATACTCACACTGTTCTAGTGGTTTTTGGACGTTAATGCAAAAAATCTGACATATTGTGCCTTGAAGTTTTTTTTTTTAAGAAATACTTTTATTTGGAAGGATGCATTAAATTGATCAAAAGTGACAGTGAAGACTTAATGTTACAAAATATTTTTTTTTTAAATAAATGCTGTTCTTTTGAGTATTTTTATAAATCAAAAAATCCTAGAAAAAAAAGTATCATGGTTTTTATGAAAATATTAAGCAGCAGCTAAATAGTAGTTTGTCCAGCATTGAAATTTTTCTTGAGCATCGAATCAGCATACTGTCACAGACTGTATTTCCCATCACATCCAAAACAGTATTTAAATTAAGCTCCTGAGGATATCCAACATTTTCTTTTTCTTATTCCTATTTTTTTTTTATTTTTTTTTTTTTATTAATTCATAGTATAATGCTGAAAGAACATTTGCAAAATCATTTTCAACACTCCTCCCTTTTTCCCTTATTCGTGGAAAGTGCCTATTTAGTCAGTTCCAGTTAAGGTACACAACACATTTGAATTCTACTTCATAGAAAAGATTCAGCTCAGCTGTGATGGTACACTATTACCAGGATATGTGGATGCATACATCTGAATGAAGTCACTGGCAGCAGAGTGCACATGATAAATGGTGCTACGTCTTTCCTTCACAATGCAAAAAGAGGTGCTCCCTAGCCTGGCTAACGCCAGACCCAATTCTGGTTGAGACTTGGGTCTGGGAACCACATGTACATTTTCTCGTATTTGAGGCGTGGTTTACGAATGCACGGCGCCGTTTATTGGGTGCTAAGAATGTCTATCAAATGCGCCTGTACGTAGCTCATAGCCAATCGTTTCAATTAAACCAGATGACGTCTGTAGAGCGACAGAAATTTGACGAGGAAGAAGACGAAATAAACTTGCGTTCTAAATTACTTAGAACATTCTCTAAGGCTGCATCAAAAGGTAGCTTCGCGTCTGCTACCATGTTGAATCCATAGAAATAAACAAACTGCTTCGGTGTGTCGCATAGATGTCGTCATCGTCTTGCTGCTCCCTCCCCGTTCTGTGATTGGTTCCCTAAATGAGGCGAAAATCTGGACCATGGTATCCATACTGCCTTTCAGCGTGAATAAAATCGTGCTGCGGGAAGGCAGCATGGGGAAACCCAGACTAGGTGCTCCCATCAAACAAGAAGCAATCAAGTCATTAAATCTCTGAATAAAATAGAGCCTGTCATCAATGACATGCTTTTAAAAACACCCCCATATGATGCGAGCATGTAAAAGTTTATGAGCCTGTTTACTATTCCCTAGGTGTGGTGATTAAGGGAACTCAAAGAGGAAGATGAGAAGAGGCATTGATTTATGGCATATCATTTACTGCCACTGCAATATGCATTGTGCGTGCAGGACGGCAACACACGTGAAGAGCCACAAATTTATCTCGCTCTCAAAAAAACAAGTTTAGCCTATTAGCATGTTTGTGGTGCTGTTACACACACAGAGAGAGAGAGAGAGAGAGAGAGAGAGAGAAGGGGGAGGGGGGTCAAGTGTCAACATTTCTGGTGTCGTTACTTAGTGGACTTTCTGTAACTGTGAGTCCTTAATGATGTTTACATTATAGTTCTTCATGTTACAAACCAACAAAATACAAAAAATATATTTTTCAGCATTCACACTTCTTTCTGATTAATTGAGCTTGTTGCATGAGACAGTATTTAAAAAAAAGTAGCCTATTCACCTCCTTCGACGTTTAACAACACTGAAACATGGAGAATAATGAATGAACAAATACATGTATTTACTTACTTTTTTATTTTAATGTTTGTTTTTAATCTATTCCCATTTATCTTTGCTTTTGCTTGCTTGCCAAAATCAGATACTCATTCAGGATTTCCCTGTATTTGACGGAATTCTTCCTCTTCCATCACAAGCCTCCGAGAGCCTGCAGATGAAAAGCATTTGCACAGCATGATGCCGCCGCCACCACCAAGCTTCACGGTGAGGATTGTGTGTTTCTGAAGATTTAGTCTGATAGCTCAGTTTTTGCCTCATCAGACCACAGAACCTTCTTCCAGATGGCCTCAGAGTCTCCCACATGCCTTATGGCAAACTGAAGCCAAGATGTCATATGACATTTTTTTAACAGTGACTTTTTCTTTGCCACTCTCCCATAAAGCTCTGGCTGTTCAAGCACCCGGGCAATAGTTGTTTGAACAGTCTGTCTAATCTCACTAAAGCTTGTAACTCATTTAACCCCAAATTATACTTAGTTTTTTTTTGTACTTGTATACTATATGTATTTTTTACCCAACAACAATAGATCACAAAAGTACAAGGACATTTTTATTGCTCAGAACTTCTAGAGATAAATAGCTCAGACACTGAACAAAGATGAAATTTTCTCAAAGACTGGCTCTGGCTCTGGCAACCCAGAAACTCCTTGTCAGTTCCTCTTCCTCCAGCGTCACATCATCATAAATGTCTAGGTAAAGACCAGCGTATTCTTCGAGTGAGCGCTCATGTTGGAAAAGGATAGGCATTTCCATTTCTCACCTCTTTCTTCTTTCCTTTTTTCCCCTTGTTCATCTTCTTTTCTTTTTAAAGGTTGGTCGTTCTGTCAGGTTTGTGTGCAGGTAGCTGAAGACGAGGACACGGTAGCTGCAGTTTAGGAGATTTATTACACAAACTTAAACTTCCAAAAGCAAACAGGAACAAAAGAACAGATTCCAGGACTTCAGTGATAACACACAACCATACACGGACGACGACCAACAAACACTGAGGGAAAACACAGGGCTTAAAAGAACTGGGACTAATGGGAAAATTAACTGAACACAGGTGAGGAAAATGAACACAAACGAGAAGCGGGAAAACTAACAGGACTGAACCAAAATCACAAAGACAGGGGGAAACAAGGTCTCAAAACAAAACTAAAACACATTGAAACATGACAGTCGATGCAGTCAAACAACAAAATATGAAAATGTCCAGAAGTGTAAACACAAAGCAGTCTATATATAAGATATTATAAAGTGTTACCGCGTAATCAAGGTTCATTTTGCCAGAGAAACTGATGAGTTCATACTTTTAATTAGGTCATGGCAACTATTTTATTATTGAGAGAAAGAATGAGACAGATATAGAGGGAGAGATAATGGAGGGAATATAGAAGTGAAGGTGGATGGGGAATACAAAGAATCATCTCATTCTGACATATGAAGAGGAGAGTTTAATGCATAACATTAAGCAACATGTCTTTCTTCCCTTTCTCTATCTTTATATTCCTGTTTCCTGTGTGTGCACGTGCATGTTCTTTTTGTATGATATATAAACAGAACTGGTATATAGTCAAAACAAGGAAAGATTATAATGTTTTTAACTTAAAATGTGATGCATACAAACAGATAACTAGGTAAACAGTTTATTCACTCTGGTTTAGATATACTTCGTTGTTTTGGAGTTTGGTAGGGTATATTTTTTTCATTTTAACTATGCAAAAATTACGTAGCTCTTGTAAACATTGTAAATGTATCATACAATTATACTATCTTTTCTCTATGGATTAACTATTCCTTTAACTAAAACATGGGCAATAGCTACTCCTTCAAGATCACACTGGCAAAGCATGACACTCGTTTCCTGTCCTCTGACACCAGATGGAGAAATAAACAATTAATAATAGCAGTTCAAATGCTGTGGAAACTTCTGCAGACAATTTCACAGATATCTTGATGAAACTTCAGCGTTGCTATGGCAATATATACCCCCTGTGGTGATTTTTTTTTTTGTTTGGGCCACCAGCAGGAATAACAACCTCCTGTGAAAATCAGTTAAAAATCACGTGCAGGAACTGATGCTCTCCTCCGCTGTAAGATTTGAACTGGAGCTAAATGCACATCAGTTTAAAAAACGGTTACTTGCTTTGATGCTGTATAAAGCAGAAACACACATGCTGTACATTTATATAGCTCTATTGTAAATATTGAACGTCCTGATATTGTAAGATGGAACCTGCTAAACTGGTTCGGTTTGTGACTAGTTTAAACAGAGTTAAAATGATTTCTGTTTTGGCTGGTCACCCATCATGAAAAGTAGAATAAACCATTTAGACCGCATTGACATTTCAACAACATTTAAAGTCGATTGTGATTACAGGATAAGAATTGAAAAAAGAAAAAAAAAGTTTTGATTTCTATTAATATGGCAATGAACCATTCAGGCGGATTTGTGAATATGTTCAGTTCATTTGAAACTGGGTGTGTTGCCAGATGAGAAGTTTATCTATGTATCATCTTTTTTTCTCTTTTAATTCATTTTATAACTGTATCATATATCTCTTTTAATTTCTTTTATAACTGTTTCAATTTTCCTTGCTTTTATTTTGTGATTATTTTAATTCCTTTCTGTAAAGCACTTTGAATTGTAGTGTATGAAATGTGCTAAATAAACTTGCCTTGCCTTGCCTTGAAAGTAACTGACTAAAATGAGCGATTCACTCAGAAACTAGAGATTATTATGTTGTCCTTATTTACCAACAAATTATTTTAGTATGGAAGCTTGTTTCCGCCACAGAATAAAAAATAAATAAGGTAATTGCGACTTTTCATCTCACAATTCTGACTTTTTTCTTGCAATTGCGAGTTTACATCGAGTTATAAAGTTGTAAAAAGTTATAAAGTTATAAAGTCAGAATTGCGGGATATAAACTCGCAATTGCATGTTATAAAGCCGCAATTCTTATATTACGCAATTCTGGCTTTTCTCAGAATTGTGAGATGTAAACTCGCAATCGTGAGATAAAAAGTCGCAATTACCCTTTGAATTGTTTTATTCCGTGGCGAAAATAAGCTTCCATATTTTAGAGCAAAAAAGCCAACAAAATTATATTCAATTTTCATTATTTAAAAAAAAAAATCCCAGACAGGTTTTCCATACAACCATTTTTTTTTCATATATATATATATATAGCTTCTCTAATTTTTCTTTTGGGCAAAGAGCATTGTAATCTCAGATTTGTCATCTCTGGAGTTTCTAAATTAATCTAAATAATGTTAAGGATACCAGAGCATTTAATCAAAAGTCAGCACTTTCAAAAAGATCTAACAATATTTCTAATCTGAATCTTCACAATATGTGTAATTCAATAGCAATTTAATAGCTTTACTCACTGTACATCAATAAATGTGTCCTTTTGTCTATTTGTATTTTGCCTGATTTTAGGAGACAAAGATGATGATGAACCATAAATGATCACAAGTCTCAAATGAAAGAACAACCCCTGAGCAACAAGACAATTTGAGTAAGCTCAAAGTACACAGATTTAAAGATTTATATCATTCAACCTTCCTGAAGCGAGAGGACACCAGCAGCAAGCCAAATGTGCTTAACAGGCGGCAGGTCACCATACCGCACACTCATGTGTCATGCTTTCTCTCCTTAATGGATTATGTCACGTCAAGAGTGAATGATAAGTCTGGCATCTCATTATTATTATATGGCAAATAATCAGAATATGTCTGTCCACCGGGAACGACCTTCTAGCCCCCGGCTTTCCGTGGCTGCTATTTGTCACTTAATTAGCTACAGGATATTCTGGTCCCGCAGGCCACTCAAACTGGTATCTGTCGAAGCATTTTGATAGCCACAGGGAAGGCGGACATAAGGCCACAGGTATGCTGCCTCAGTCAACAAGTTTGATTGTGTTGCCTGAAGCAACGAGAGAGCTACGAACATAAGCCACAAGTCACTTCAGTGCCAAGAGAAACATTGAAAATAATGTGCATGATTCCACACACTGCATTTAAGCTGAGATATGGTTGTTTTAGACCTCCTTTAGATTCCACATGAGATTTCTTCCTGGTTTATTGTGACTAAAGGTTTAGTAACAACCAGGAAATCACATTAAACATTATAGGAAGAGCCATAAACCATATCTGACAGGTAAAATGACCAGTGATATAATATTGAGTTTTTTCTTTTCTTTATCTTTTTGAAGACATTGCCAACAATGAGTATCACACTATTAGGTACAGTAGCTCAAGGGTTTTCAAACGTTGTGATGCCACAGAGTTGCCCTAAGGAGTTCCTTGATTTCCACCAGAGGGCTCTCCTCCTGACTCCCTTGCTTTTTCATCATGAACTTCAGTTCTCATAACCCATTGGCTGCATTCAAAAACATAGGCAGCTGACTTGTTGCCTCACTGCCCTATCAGGCAATGACTTTACAGGCAGCGTTTGCGCATGAAGGTACCTCACGAAACTGATCTGGACAGGCTTCTGAGGCAGTGTTACGTTTTAATGATCTACTGTAAAATAGAGCGAGCTTTGGTGAAAACTAAGTGAATATTAATGACTACAATAGCAATTTTTCACTAGAAATGACATAACTGAAAAACATTCATCAAAAATGTACATTTAACACAAACTGATGACCAGCCGCAACTTTCAGACACCAAATTTATTTTTCTAGCTCAAACTGTCACAGAATGGACAGCACATGATTGTGGGATTTCAAAGGCAGTGAAGACAGCATACATCTATGCTGTCTTGAAAAATTGATCATGAAGGAATATCAGGAGACTTAGTGAATGTAGTGACATTGCATTCGGACGTACTTTGATGCCTTCCGACCTTGGAATGCGTCCTCCGAAGGCAGCATTTATCAGTTTTCAGACGCAGCCATTGTCTGGACTCATTGTATTCATTTTTGTTTGATAACTTCCACCAGTGTCTCATTATCTTGTTAACTCTGCCTTTATAAGCAATGTTTTCAGTCATTATTTGCAAAGTCTTGTTTGTGTCACACTGCAGTTCTGAGCACTCTCTCTGGTTTCAATCATCTGCCTGGTTTCCTGGATTTCCCTGTTTGCCTATATATATCTGATTAAAATATTATCTGAGAAATATTTACTTTTTCATATTTTGATCTTTGAACCCATGTCAAATAATTTTTATTTAGATTTTTTTTCCCCTCAATATTTTTATATTTAATATAAATTGGAATTTTGTGTATAAATGCTACATTTGTTTCAATCTTATTAGTATTATAATTTTTGTTCTACATTTTTCTCAAATTCCCCGCAGACCCACAGCACACCCTTGCTGTCCCTTGGGCATCCCAGGACCCTGGTTAAAAAAAAAAAAAAAACTCTGTGCTAGATCCTTATAGATTGTAACGTGCATTCTACAATCATCAACTCCAAAAAGGTACATTCAGTTTTTAACCTGTAGTCAGATTGATGCAGTTCTATTAAATAATTATCTTTGTCTTAAATCATTGTACATTCTACCACTGCTGCATAAACTGAATTACATTGGCTTGCATGCTATTCTGGGAATCTAAATTGCTGGTGGGACCTAAAACACAGATTGGACAGTATGTGCTTTCTGACCATAATATTGAATGAGAACATCCGCCCCACAGAGACGTAAGTTGAATGTCTTTGAGAAAGATTATTAGCTCTTTAATTAAAGACATTAATCCACATTTACTCCTCAGATCATTCACTAGTCCAGGTTATCACACTTTACAGATCCCAAACCTTTATGAGAAACCCTTTAGCTCAGTGCTCTGCAGAATTTATTCTTTGAAAAACCCATTTGTGCTCCAGTCTTAAAGGTCAGGATCCTGGCTGAGATGTCAGAAGTGGCCATTTTAGGAGTCTTGTTTCAGTCTTGTGTATATATAATGGAGCCAGTGTAAAGTTGTTGTTTTTTAAGTATACTGCTTTGGTGCTGCAGAGCTGTATTAACAGCAAAGTGTCAATGTTTCACTGCAATAATACAAGGAACTACCTTGTGATGATGTGCTCTCTCGTTCACTATTTCTCACACTCTCTCATTTTTACAGGATTTCAGGACATACTATTTGGAACTCCTGAAAGAGACTTCTAGGAACCAGATAATGAACAAATTGTAAATTGCTGGACATTTTACCTACAAATCTAAATTCTGTCATTTCAAACCTGAATTACTTTCTTTCTTCAGTGGAATGCAAATTAAGAAATTAAACGTCCGAGCTGTTCTTTTTGAACCATCTGGGCCATCAAGCACAAAAAAGCACCATAAAGCATCATAAAAGTAATCCATATGATTATGTGCATATCAAGTCAGTGAAGCCAAACAAA
This sequence comes from Gila orcuttii, assembly GCA_026230005.1. Lineage (NCBI taxonomy): Eukaryota > Metazoa > Chordata > Actinopteri > Cypriniformes > Leuciscidae > Gila > Gila orcuttii. The sequence goes on from JAPDVR010000024.1 coordinate 10,500,037, forward strand.
ACCTTTGTGTGAGGAACAAACCACAGTTGTTATTCACTGAAAATCATGCTTAACAGCCATAGTCACCATTCACTTTCATTACATGTAAAATGGCGGCTTGGATGCTCTGCTAAACATGTGTTCCAGGGTTTAAAAGACATGAGTCTGAGTAACTGTATTTTCAGGTGAACTATTCCTTTAAAGCATGGGTGTTAAATATTCATGACTATTATTTTGTATAAATGTAATAAATTTTCTTTTTTGTTAATAAATAAAATATTGTGGTATTTTTCTTAAATGCTAAAATGTATGTTTACATAGAGAAACGCATGGTTGCTTTTTGTAATGATTAAATGTATGAATATTTAATTAATTCTTACATCAAAGCTCCATAGACAGCATTACTCTTGAGTAAGCATAGAATTTAATCCAATGTTCAGCATCCATACAAAAAAGAAACCTTAATATGTATTGGTTCACAGAGGGTTCAGAGCTGCCTTAATATTGCATTACAAGAGAAGACTTTTTCCATTTTTCCACTTCAGCTGGACCTGAGAAGGTTTCAAGGCAAGCATCGGTCACCTCAGTATCGACATTTTAATACAAATTCTCCACAGGTTCGCTCCAGACAGCCTGTGCTTTCACCCCTGAAGCCTGCCTGAAGGAAAAGTGTCTTTCTCAGCACATCCGCAGGGTCGATGGGGACTCTAATGTACTATTAAACATTTAGATCTTCAGCTTCCACTAATGGCGATTATGTGTACAGGTCCAGCAGAGAGGAGACGGCGTTAGGATTCTGACAATAACAGATGGGTTATGATGTGAAGGAAAAATGGGATTAATTTGGATGGCCATGTTCAGTCTCTGCTGTTATCAGTTTAATGAGGCTTACACATGCTGTGTTCCTGTTTATTACGTTTTCAGGTAAAAGTAATCTGTGCGGCGCTGTGTGGATTTGGCACGGATGGTAGAATTTTCTCTTTCATTTTTGGCCAATATTTTTTAATTTCTGAACCAAAGGCATTGGAGTATATGAAAACAGACAACAACATTCATTTTAATAAATATTGTCTGTTGATTTCTTTTGAGTAATGTCAGAATAAAAAAAATATTTATATATTTATTCTGCTGTTATGTAAAATCAGCTTTTTTTATTATTTATTTCCAGAAACAAAGGGTGGCAATATATTAAAAATAATTGTAAAAATAATTTCAGAAGTTTCAATAACTTAATGTTCTTCAGGATTTAATTAAATACTACCAATGAAATTACATAAACTTTCCATTTGTTTGTGATTTCTCTGAATGTTTTTATTTTATTTTATGAACTTACCTAAATTTACATTCATTATAAAAATTTCCTGGTTGAGAATCACTGCTGTAGACTCTTTAAGGAATAGTTCAGCAAAAAATGATTCAAATGATTCATTTGATTTAGTTCACAAAGGTGGTCTGAAATATTTGTTTGCAAGTCTGCGAAGCTAGTTTTATCTCATATTAACTTAAGATAGCCATTACAAACAGGTTCATTTTAAACCATGAATGAGACGTTCCATCTGCACTTTAATTCACTTAAACTCAGGTATTAAATGCAAAGGTATCCCAGTGAGACCTGCAATTATTTCTTTAGGCTATGTTAGCAAAGGGATTGAAAGCTGAAGAGAACGTTTATTCTGCTCTTTTAACTGACAGACCGATGGATCTCCTCACTGGGCAAAGGGGAATGAACAGCCCTCCTGTGACTTGAGAATTGATTGCCATGCAGTGTTCAAAATAAAAAGAGCAAGGGAGATAATAAAAGGAAGAACAGGGGGCAGACAGAATAAATGATGAAGTAAAAATAGTTGGAAAAGGCGAGACAAAAAGAGTGTGAGAGAAAGTGAATGAAATGGGCACTGACTAGGAGTCAAATTAGCAAATAATGAAGAGAAAAGATAGTATGTGATAGCTAATACCAATGGGGTGTAGATTGTAGCAACGGAGGGTCTTCATATTGTATTGAGGTGAGTTGTAAAAACAAATGACTGTTTGCAAACAGGTTTCTCATACAACCACCCATTTGCCATTGGTCGACCAAACAGAGAGCCCCGCCCCCAAACTCATGCCATTGGCTTACCCTCTGTTGCTGTGTTGGGCTGAACTCAAGTTCACATTTTTTGGTGAAATTACATTTACAGTTACATTTACCTACATTTAATCATTTAGCAGACTTGCAAATGAGGAAAACAAAGCAATCAAACCAACAATAGGACATCAATATGCAAGTGTTGTGACTAGTCCCAGTTCGTAGGTGATTATATATATAACGTAAGTGTTAGTATTACCGGCAACTAATCAACCAACAAGTGGTTTGTGTCACGGTGTGTGTAGGCAGGAAGCACGAGGAGACTAGGATTTCCAAAGACAAACACTTTTGGAAACGAAGAGATACTGGCAGGCAGAAAGGCAAAGTATACACCCTGGTAACATGCACAACGTAACATAACACAACGACCGACAAGGACAGGCTGAACAGAAGAAAACTAAATACAAGCATGAATCAAACATAACAAGGTGAAGACAGGTGACACTGATGAAGATAACGATAAACAGGCTGGTAAGTGAGGGAGTTCAGGTGTGGAGACCAGGAGGATTCTGGGTAGTGTAGTGCAGACAAGGACAGACAGGTGCAGACGAGGACTGTGACATTACTCCCCCCCTCCCGCTTGGCACGACCCGCGCCGTACAAGACAGAACACGGGAGGGGGAGTGGGCATCCTGGAGTCCGTGACGGGAAGGCGGACCGGGTGCAGGAGGACGGACTCCAGGATGGACCAGGCGGCCATGGCGGAGCAGGATGTGGGCGAGGCCAGGGCGGAGCAGACGAACCCTCGGGCGTCCAGGGCGGAGCTGTTGGACCCTCGGGCGTCCACGGCGGTGAGGACCCTTCGGATGGCCATGGTGGTGAGGACCCTTCGGGTGGCCATGGCGGTGAGGACCCTCCGGGTGGCCATGGCGGTGAGGACCCCTCGGGTGGCCATGGCGGAGAAGACCCTTCGGGCGGCCATGGCGGAGATAGGGCTGGGGCGGTATGGATTTTTTCTAACCGCGGTTGAAAAGCAAGATTTTCCCGCGGTATGGCGGTAAACCGCTTTAAATAGCCAGCCCCCCTGAACACTCTGTAAAAAAAACGCAGACTTTCGCGCACGCACCAGAGGTCGTTTTTGCTAGACGGACTTTGTTAAATATTGTCACCTACATCCAAAAAAAACGAGCACAATTTGAAATAGTCAAATTTTCATCAAGCAGTAATTTGGCATTAACCAATTACTGAATAGATTTCCTTATTTAAGAATATTCTCAGATACATTCGCATTGAATTCATCATTTTCAGGATTATGATGTTCACATTGGAAATGAAAGAACACCTATTGCAACATGTCTTAATTACAAATATTATACTCCATAATTATGTTTACATAATATAGTGTTATTTTTTATTTAATCTATGTCGATTATATGAAGAGTGAACAGCACGAGTAAGATAGGATCATACGATGGGTCGGACAAGATTTTGACCACTTTATTAAGTTTTGTTTTGTAGAAAGCCTTTCTTTCAATTAAATTTCGTTTTGTATAAATTGTACCTTAATTTTAATCGCTGTTTCATTAACTAATTGCCTGGAATAAAGAATTAAGAAGCAAATAGCAGACATATAATCAGGAGGACGTGGAAGCGCAGGTGCGATCTCTTGCGCGTGAACTGGAGCTCGTCTCATAAATGAACCAAAACTCGGCGTAGGCTGGGCCTAAATGACTACTTTTAAACAAAATTCAAAACGAAATGATAACATTTTAGTGTACACTAGCCTAGTCAGGTAAGGTCAGGTTTGCCGATGTGCGTTATAGGCTATTTACTTATTCATATAATCCCTGTGCGCCGATCGGAGACGGAGTTCACTGCTGATATTCTGGGGATACAACATAGCCAATATACTAGGGACTTTAGCCTTTAAATATCTTTGCTGCATTGGATCAGTGTTCTTTCTAGAACAGCCAAGAGCTTTCTAGCCTCGCGACAGCAGCCCCAGCTGGCATTCGACTGACATTAAACGTTTAAATGTGGTTGAAATAATGTCAGTTTATGAAAAAACATTACTTCAACGTTAAAACAGCGTTATCCAACACTGGCACCTGACGTTGATTCAACAGTGACTCGACGTTAAAATGCCAGCTGGGGCGCCTCGCATTGCTCATAGACCTTAAAACAGTCAGCGCCGCGGATGCGGTTTCGAAAATTGATCAGAAAACGTTGGTGCGGGTGGATGGCGGACAGATGATGAGTTTTGTGATGCGGTTGCGGATGAAATAATAATAGCCCATCCGCGCATCTCTAATACGAATGGAATGTTATTATGCGCCATGGAACATTGCGCTCAACTCGTGAAAGGTCGGATTTGATTCATCTTTTGATGATAAGTTTTGTTTAGAAAACCTTGAATCCATGTAAGCCACAATATCATTAAACATAATCCATGTCATTAGAATCAATGAATCCATGTCATTAGACACAACGTGCACACATGTGCAGGCCAAGGGTTTTTTTTTTTTTTTGCGGTGATGTCGGTGACGAGATCAGACCCGCGGTTGGAGTCACGTGACCGCGGTATTGCGGTAATGCGGTAACCGTCCCAGCCCTAGGCGGAGAAGACCCTTCGGGCGGCCATGGCGGAGAAGACCCCTCGGGCGGCCATGGCGGAGAAGACCCCTCGGGTCCATGGCGGAGAAGACCCTTCTGGTGGCCGTGGGCCCTTGGGCGTTCACGGCAAGGGTCTATGCCCCCCCCCCAAAAAAAATTAATGGGGAGAGTGACTGGGTCAGCACAATGTTCTGGGCTGGACGGAATCAGCGGAGAAGGAGTCTCTGGACTGGACGGAGCCAGCGGTGAAAGGGTCTCTGGCCTGGCCGGAGCCAGCGGTGAATAAGTCTCTGGGCTGGACGGCGCCAGCGGGGAAAAAGTCTCTGGGCTGCACGGCGTCAGCGGCGAGGGCTTTGGCGAGGGGTCTGGGCTGCACGGCGTCAGCGGCGAGGGCTCTGGGCTGCACGGCGTCAGCGGCGAGGGCTCTGGGCTGCACGGCGTCAGCGGCGAGGGCTCTGGGCTGCACGGCGTCAGCGGCGAAGGCTCTGGGCTGCACGGCGTCAGCGGCGAGGGCTCTGGGCTGCACGGCGTCAGCGGCGAGGGCTCTGGGCTGCACGGCGTCAGCGGCGAGGGCTCTGGGCTGCACGGCGTCAGCGGCGAGGGCTCTGGGCTGCACGGCGTCAGCGGCGAGGGCTCTGGGCTGCACGGCGTCAGCGGCGAGGGCTCTGGGCTGCACGGCGTCAGCGGCGAGGGCTCTGGGCTGCACGGCGTCAGCGGCGAGGGCTCTGGGCTGCACGGCGTCAGCGGCGAGGGCTCTGGGCTGCACGGCGTCAGCGGCGAGGGCTCTGGGCTGCACGGCGTCAGCGGCGAGGGCTCTGGGCTGCACGGCGTCAGCGGCGAGGGAAGCTCTGTGCTGGACGGGACCAGCGGCGAGGGAAGCTCTGTGCTGGACGGGACCAGCGGCGAGGGAAGCGAGGGAGGCTCTGTGCTGGACGGGACCAGCGGCGAGGGAGGCTCTGTGCTGGACGGGACCAGCGGCGAGGGAGGCTTTGTGCTGGACGGGACCAGCGGCGAGGGAGGCTCCGTGCTGGACGGGACCAGCGGCGAAGGAAGCTCCGTGCTGGACGGGACCAGCGGCGAAGGAAGCTCCGTGCTGGACGGGACCAGCGGCGAAGGAAGCTCCGTGCTGGACGGGACCAGCGGCGAAGGAAGCTCCGTGCTGGACGGGACCAGCGGCGAAGGAAGCTCCGTGCTGGACGGGACCAGCGGCGAAGGAAGCTCCGTGCTGGACGGGACCAGCGGCGAAGGAAGCTCTGTGCTGGACGGGACCAGCGGCGAAGGAAGCTCTGTGCTGGACGGTACCAACTGTAAAGGCTCAGTGAAAAAGTCTATTAAATCCAACTCCCTCGGATTCTGGACAAGGACCAGCGGTGAAGACTCTGGACTGGACCAGCGGCGAAGAGCGCTTGGTGCTGAACGGAACCAGCGGCGAAGAGGGCTTGGTGCTGGACGGAACCAGCGGCGAAGAGGGCTTGGTGCTGGACGGAACCAGTGGCAAAGGGGTCTCTGGCTGGACGTGGCTGACGTGAAGCTCTGGCTGGACGTGGCTGACGTGAAGCTCTGGCTGGACGTGGCTGACGTGAAGCTCTGGCTGGACGTGGCTGACGTGAGGCTCTGGCTGGACGTGGCTGACGTGAGGCTCTGGCTGGACGTGGCTGACGTGAAGCTCTGGCTGGACGTGGCTGACGTGAAGCTCTGGCTGGACGTGGCTGACGTGAAGCTCTGGCTGGACGTGGCTGACGTGAAGCTCTGGCTGGACGTGGCTGACGTGAACAGACCCTGGCAGCGGTAAAGGCTCGACCAGGCTGGACTAAGGGCCCACAGTGAAAGGGGAGCCACTCAGCAACAGCAAAAAATCCAGGTACTGGACAAACGTGCCTGAGATTGCCGCTGCTGGAGCTTGTTGGTACAGGTTATCGTCCAACCCACACCAAAAGATGGTTTTTAGTGTGTCCTCCTTCCAGGGTCTTTGATTTGAGAGCTCAAGGAATTCCTCTACATAGTTCTCAATCGGACGGCCATCCTGGAATAGAGTCATCAGTGGGTCTGTAGTGAAGATAAGGTTACTCATCTTGACCCGTAGATAGTGGTCGGTCGTTCTGTCACGGTGTGTGTAGGCAGGAAGCACGAGGAGACTAGGATTTCCAAAGACAAACACTTTTACTAATAAATCAAAACAACAAACAGATACTGGCAGGCAGAAAGGCAACGATACACCCTGGTAACATACACAACGTAACATAACACAACGACCGACAAGGACAGGGTGAACAGAAGCAAACTAAATACAAGCATGAATCAAACATAACAAGGTGAAGACAGGTGACACTGATGAAGATAACGATAAACAGGCTGGTAAGTGAGGGAGTGAGTTCAGGTGTGGAGACAAGGAGGATTCTGGGTAGTGTAGTGCAGACAAGGACAGACAGGTGCAGACGAGGACTGTGACAGTTTGTTTATTGTCATATTAAGCTGTGTTAATGTGATTTTTAACATTGAAGACTTCAAGGACAACCAGAAGTCTGCCTTGTCCGTTGCAATCACCATACCTTAAACTTGATTAAAAAATATGAATACAAAAACAAAACATAGGAATATATGTCCATTACTTTAGAAGACAAAAGTTATTTCAGTAAGATATTGTCTATTTAGATGGAATGTGCCATTATAGGCTACTCTATTTCATCTGTAATATTTCCAAGCATTACAAATACTAGGCATGCATATCAATGATAAAAAATGAAGAAGGCTTGCAGAGATGAAGTGAGTTACAAGCATTAAAAATACAGGCATTGTGAACCTCATAAACAGGTATCGGAAAGTAGTGCCCTGAAATATTAACTAACTGTATTGAAAAGTACTCTGGATTCATCAAGGTCCTCCTGAGCGCCTCAGATGTGTGTACTTCACACAGCGTTCATGCATGCCTCAGCTTTAACTAGCTCCTGGAGACTCCATCAAGCATGAGTGGCATAAACTTCACATCTCATTTCCATACATCATGTCTTGAAGTACAATGAGTCAAAGAAGTATTGATGCATTATGCTGAGCCCTTCCTTTTTTAATGAGAATTTTGGTATTTACAATGCACACCAACACTATTGATAGTATTAGTTGTCCCTGAGGTGGTCAGTTTAATTGAAGTTTCACAGATGTTCTTTGTGACTTTATTCCTGCAAAGTCAACACAACCTTAATAATTATGTTAGAAATCGCCTAGATTTTGGCAACCTCTATGGTCTGAATAAGAATGCCTGTTACTGTTCTAAAAGTGAATGTCTTTCTTTTATCCGTGATATACTGTCTGAAAATATATACAAAATATTTAGTGTTACAACAGCTTGTAACTTGGACAGTACCCTTAAAGCAGTGTTTCTCAACCTCTCCTGCAGGGACCCCCTGATAGGACATGTTTTTGTTTTAACCCCGAAATGGCACACCTGATTCAATTAATTAAAGGCTCAAAGGCTTAATGTGTAGCTGACTAATTGAATCAGGTGTGCCATTTCAGGGTTAAAACAAAAACATGTCCTGTCAGGGGGTCCCTGCAGGAGAGGTTGAGAAACACTGCCTTAAAGGGACAACTTTATATCTGCCCCTATAAAAGGTGCATATTAATACCTAATAAAATAGTAACATGATTAAGATGAAATCTACTATGAACCTTTTAGAGGTAAATAAGGCAACTGTTCCTTTGAGGGTACCCTAGTGACAAGCTGTTGTACCTCCGAAGGTAACATTTCTCCACCATTTTTTCTGAGTGTATAGAAAAGAAGATAATTTAAAATAACTGTTTCCATTTTTCCAGTTTGGACATTGTGTTCCGCAGAAAACAGAAAGAAAAAAAAACCCTCAAAGTGCTGAAAAAGGATAGACAGCAAACACATCCCAATATGTTTAAAATAGAACATCTGGACTTGTCTGTATAGCCCAGTAGTGACACTGGGAAGGTGGACATGCTCAGTCCAGAGCGACATTCAGGATTACAGGGTTGTTTAAGGTCCAACACATCTCTGAGGGCAGATGAAGCAGAGCCACAGAAAGAACACCAATTTTGCTCATTGTCCATCTTCTGCTGAGTTCAGGTAGACAGAAGCAGCAGACTAGAACTGCCGTGTCATAGGGGTACAGAAAGCTCATTTAGGGGACGATATGGTGGACAGTCTGGCATTTCAGTGGCAGATAAAATAGAAGTGAGAGAAGGCCATGGTGGCAAAGCTAGATGAAACTTGCCACGAATGTTAAACCGAGTGTAACATCCTCGGTATATGTACGGAAAATGAACGGAGAGTGCCCATTGCTGTGGTCTTTCTCCTGAGCCCCAGCTGTGGGCCGTCACGCTTTTATATCCACACGTCCCAGTAGAGCACGCAGAGGAGAGCTCATTGCAATGTGTTATAGACCACATCAGACTTTATTTTTCACATTGTGCTGTGTGCCACATGAATCTGTAGCTGATAGCAAGTGGAAAGCGGTCATATTTTTCTCTTTACTTGAGTTTATACACTGCGTTTAACAACTGGCAGACTGAATTTTTCATCAGCCCATAGTTTAAATGAGAAATCTGTTTAGCTAATTCATGCCACATTGCCGTGGCTTGCATATTGAAGATGGTATGGAACAGCCTGACAGTGTCAGGAGAATTCATTAGTTTTGCCATTTGGTAAGCGATAACTTTGGGAGGATTCAGTCATAGTTTGGTTCCATCTGGTTGGCACTGCACTTTTGTGCTGGGAAACACTGCTGGCTCGTTAAATATGGAGGACGGCCGGCTTCCCTCTCCACAAATGGGTCATATTATCACTGAGGCGTACTGTTCCTGCATCAGTTCTGGAATTTAAATGATAGAATAAAGGAACAGATTGATCACTTTCATTTTGGATGCATCTTTTTGTTTGAGGAGGAGGCAAATCTATTAGAAAAGGATGATTTTTCAGTCACAATGAACAGCAACAATATAAAAAGTCTTTAAAAGTGTGTGCTTTTTTGATGCTAAAACTAGAGCTTTGGATTTAAGGCGTCAGTTGAATGACGCATTAAATGAATTCTTTATGGGAAAAAATTAAGTAAAAATTACAATTATTAACGCATTTAACGCACCCACCCTGCCCTAGACTTACGTAGACCATCTTACATTTCATACAGTTGTTTGATCACGAACATGAAGCAGGGCAACAGCTCACTGTATAATGGAGCCTATAGAATGCAGTTAGAATGGCCCTAAAATTGAAGATATCAGAGAAAAAATGGCTCTGTATGAGTTTTTGTCTCATATTTATATAATATAGGCTACGAGTGCTGGAATCACACGAGTGCTGTGTTTGTCCCGAATAGCACGAGTGAAAATGTGATATTGATTTTATACACCATTTCAGTTAATATTGTGTTATATTGCGTCTGTTTTTGCTCATTTTTCCCCAACAAAAAAAGCCAGAGAAGAACGGTTGTGTGTCAATGACTTACTCATTAAGACATGTACCAGCACCTACTGGCAGTTTTAGTTTATTGTTTAAAGTATCATTTCATTACAAAAAAAAAAAAAACATATTTCCATAATAATAATAAAAAAAAACATTAAAGGTATAGTTTAAAGGTATGCCCTTTAAATTCTGTCATCATTTACTCACCATCAAGGCCTAAAGGTTTATGTAATGAATTCTATGTTGAAAAAAAAAGCTATATTTCTAAAGCTATTTTTGTAATGTCTAATTGATGCTCTTATCATTTAACACAATAATGACTTTATTTTTTGGGGGTTAGTTCTCAGCCAAATTTGATGTGTGATGACGTTGCGATTAATTACATTAATTAATCGCCACATTGTGTAATTAATTAGATAAAAAATGTATCTCTTGACAGCCCTAAACATTATCCAAATTTGATGTGCAGAGACCACTATAAGTAAGGTATTTTTAGGTTAATATCCTAAAAAGTGTGCAACAAAGCAATTGACAAGGTATTGACGCATCCGATGGTGTGAATCTGGAGGCTGGAAATCTGTTTTTGTTTTGCACAGTGTGGTGACATTACTGACACAAAACATGACATTATTCACCTTTGAGATAGCAGATGAGTATACACTCTTAAAAATGATTTTCTGTTCTTTATTGGCATTGATGGCTCTTTGAAGAATCTTTAACATCCACAGAACCTTGCTATTGCACTAAAGGTTTTCTATAGTGGAAAACCCTCTTTCGGGACCTTTATTCTTAAAAGTGTATAGGAGCAATTGCAATTATGTAATTAGGATTCTTTGGAACTTTTTGGCTCAAAGTGTGAGCTAACAGTTAAAATTTCATAATAAAAACTAATATTCACTGACTATATTTTGTATTTTATTTCACTTTAGAGTGTTAAAATTGTAAAATTAAATTATTATATTTTATCATTACAAAACTGTTTAGCAAAAACTAAGTAGTCATGTTAGGAGGAACACTGGGGTGGGTTCAGCTGGTGAATAGAGATGTGTTCCTCACCATGTGCTTGTGCCACTGAGTGGCCACTTATACATCTGAGAGCTGCCCAGATCAGCCCGTTCCCCCCATTATACCCTTCACTCATCCTGCCAAACATCATTTAAGCATCTTTCATTTCCTCCCCTTGTTCATCAGCAAGTTATTTTTTAGTGAGACCAATCATTTCACACCGAGCTCCAGCATCTATGTCCAGCACCTTTCTGCCAAATTGCATTGAAGAATTGCCTCAAGCCATTTGGCATGGCTTAAAAACACTGCAGGAATGACAGAGAAAATGATTAAATGGGCGTGATTTCTTCATCATTTGTATATATATAGCTATTTGAAGGAAACTGATTTGAAACTAAGAGTGCTGATTGCTGATGATGAGTGACGTATGTGTTCGTGCAGCCCAGAGTGTTTAATGATTAAGGCCAATGTTTTTTCAAAGTCAAAATCATCAGGGGACATGACTGAATTCAGAGGTTCTCATCATCACACCACTGAACCACAAACAACCACTCCATGAACAGGATATTTAAAGTGTATCCTTTGATCTCCAGACTCCAAACAACAAATATTAGTCTGATTATTTCTGATTCTGTCTCTATTTTCAACTATAATTTGAATATGTTGCCTTACCTGGAAAACATGTCTCCCCAGTCCACTGCAATGGCTGTCCAGCACTGGTCCATGAAATTAGTTGACTTCCATACAGGTTAACCTATTTTGGAATACTAATGTTGCTGTTGAAGTTCTTATAGTTACCTGTTTGGTTTTAGTGGGACAGTTATAGTTATTTTTCCAGTTATTCCAGTTAACTTTTTTGTTGTATATACTTTTTTGTAGTGAATGCAGTAACACTTTCAGTACAAGACTGAACTTTGTCTTTGCAGTACTGAAGTACATATTTTAAGTTTGATGTTGATGAAGAGGTACTGTACTTGACCCTTATACTGATGGATAGGATGGAACTGTAGGTTGGGAAACATTGCAGAAGAGCTTATTTTTCTTCACTTAGATTGTATCCTTTCCTTGATGAGAAGTAGAAGACACTCAGGACATTGTTTCAGCAAATTATAGTGTTGAATTAGTCACCCTATGGATTAAAGGCGTAAGTAAACGTGGTCCTCGGAGACATGTTAAACTACTGGGCCACTATTTATATAAATTACATCCTAATTTTCTTAGCATTCTGTTCTTACTGTACCCTCCTCTGCTGATTGGGGGTTTTACAAGTCCCTGTTTCCTCACGTCCCTACTTTGAGGATAATTAAAAAGAGCATGCTAATAAGGCATTTTTACTAAGGCATTCATACTCAAACACCCTCATGCTCTTTCTCTCTCTCTTTTAAAGAGAGTTTTTGAGCTGGAAAATAGAGCCTAAATGTTATACACATCTCTAGTTATATTGATTAATCCCCAAAATTGTGATATGTTATGTCAGCATAAATCTTCAAAAGCATGGGTACAATTTTATATGAGTGTTTTGATATGACCATGTCTTGCATGGTTTACTAAATTATCCTAGTTTTAAATTGTGTTCTTTTAACAGGAAACCATTATAAAGTGTTCAAACAAAACCTGATTGGCACACCTATTTTTTTGCACATTACCATTTTTGTTTTTCATGCAAATGCCTTTATTGCCGTCCAGGCTAATTCACATGTGCATGTCTGTTTCCAAATGACCTATGGTGGTTTTCTTGCATACTCATTATGATTTGCATGTAAAATAAAAAAAAATGTATAATGATTAGAACATTTTGGTAGTTCTCAGTGTTTCAATTGTATAGTAATATTCCATCTAATTGAATTGAATAATCCTTACATATTCTTCAAATTATGAATTAATAAGTTTACATGAGTGAAAAAAAAAATGTTTTTTATCTTAAAGGTGCATTGTGTAATATTTATAAAAGAGGATCTATTGACAGAAATGCAATATAAGATCCATAACTATGTTTTCTTTGGTGTATAAAGTGTGGTGTATCTCCATAACCGCGGGCACCCCCTTCTATGGAGGTCGACATGTTGTGTCGTCATGTTTCTACCGTAGCCGACAGCGAACAAACAGCGCTACAGAGCGCGTTTCGTTATATTTGTATTACCTTAGAATGAGCAGTTCTACATATGATCTACATACACCGCGGGTGCCCTTACATTAAAATGCGCCGACATGTTTCTACAGTAGCCCTAAACGGACAAACGCGTTTCGTTACTATGTTGCTCTTCGTGCAAGGAAGCAAGCTTAGTTCAGTGAATAAAACACTGACACAATGATGAATAAGTAACAATAATATTCGCAATAACATATAGTTTTACTGAATAATTAAGTAAACATAATTTTTTAATTTATCCTTGTAAAGAAACCTCATTGCTGAACTGGCTACTCTCTGCTGTCTCAGACGATGACATATTTTCCTGTCGGCCACCGTAACTTTTGTTGGTTGCAATTCGTAACCTCACCACTAGATGCCGCTAAAAATCACACACTGCACCTTTAATAAAACATTTGAATGTGATTGGTATTCATATATTTATTTTTTAAATGTTTACATTCATGAAAATGAATCACATAAACTAAATAAACATTCCCTTGTTCCATTAAAGGTGACATATTATGCCCTTTTACACAAAAAGTAATATAAATCTATGGTGTCCCCAGAATGTGTCTGTGAAATTTCAGCTCAAAATACCCCCCAGATAATTTATTATAGCTTGTCAAAGTTGCCCCTTTTTGGGTGTGAGAAAAAATGCGCCATCTTCATGATATGTCCCCTTTATGATTTATGCAAAATGTTTTATTAAACTCTAGTTTTTTTTGTTTGTTTTTTTGCTCATTTTAAATTCTTAATTCATAATATGAAGAATATGAAATAATTGTTCAATTCAATTGATAAAAATAAACAATTCTGATTTTTTTCGCAACTGTGAGTTTACATCAATTTTACATCGATGGTGAGTTATAAAGTCAGAATTGTGAGTTATAAAGTAGGATTTGGAAGAAAAAAGTAACACTTTTTTCCCCCTCAGAATTGGACATGACAGTTTATATCTCCAATTCTGATTATCTAACACGTGCCTTTATATCACACAATCCTGAAAAGAGTCAGTACTGCGATGTAAATTCGCAATTGTGTGATAAAAAGTCGCAATTATCTTAAAAAAAAAAAAAAAACTAATTCTGTAGCGGAAACAAGCTTCCATAGCTTCTCGAATCTGATTGGCTGAGAGCATTCTACCAGTATCACCACGGGAACCGTTTCATCGCTTGTATCACTCCGCTTGCAGCATATCTTGCAGAAAGTGTCATGAGTGCCATAATTGTTTACAAATACTACTGTTGTTGTGTTACAGTATATAGTTTTAAGAGTTTTTTAGGCTAGAATGTAGATATTTAGACCTCAAACAAGAGACTTATAAACTTAGCACCTATTTGAAAATTTGTAAGACGTTTTCGGAGATATGAGCTCCAGGCAGTCAGCAGCCGTTCAGCGTTCATGTATACCCGCCGAGAACCGCTATATCTCAGCCAATCCTTCGGGAATTTACAGCTGGTTCTTACTGTTTGTAGATAGTGTTTAAACACGAGGTATAGTTCATTGTATCTATATCAAATGGGCAATCTGTGGTCTTATTAAACTATTACTTGTTCCAGAGCAAATCGATTTGGATAGGGGCAAAGTAAGTTTCATAACTTTATATTTTTATTTAAATGAAACTGCTTTTTGACTGCTTTTGTCATTTTGACTGACCTTTTTGATTGCGTTTATTTGTGCAAAAATAAAACATTATTTTATATAAATAACATGCCATATTTGGTATTGAGAAATGGTCCCTTGGTGATTGTGATTTTGACATCAGTTAAAGTTACATTATTAGACCTTTAGATGGCAGCAAAGACTGTCTTTATGAGTAAGTAGTAAAGACTTTAATATTGAAAGGGACTGAAGCAAGGTTGTAAACAAATGCATTGCAGCTCTCATGGGAAATCCCCTTAACTGTTAAAAGGACAAAGACAAAGATACAAATACTTTCCTCAGCGGACATTCAAACTGATTTTGTGATTATGAATATAAGACTGACCTGAAGAATATCAGCTAGATGCAGATAATGCTCAGTCGATCTCTCTCTCACAATACTATTCTACACAATACAATAAGCTTCAATGAAGTAACTCAGAATTCTTTCGTTGCTAGTTCTAAAGTGACGTTTTAGTATTAGTAACACAGGCTTGGGCTCAACTGTTAAACTGTCACCTTGAGATTTGAATACGTATCAGAAGGAATTAGTTCCGCACAAAAGAGGGGTTTTAAACAACACTCTGTTGTTGTTTCCTATTTAGCCTATTCACACACTTGTGCCGTCGAATTGTAAACACAATATCACACTCATAGCCGTGTGATATGGCTCTATATATCAGCATGGCTGTGATTCAGCTTTAAATAATGCAAAATCTTACTTACAGAATCCAATCCTTTGTTTTGTCACATTTCCCTAATGAAACCCTTATGATTTTCGGTGTCTTTCACTGAACCAGCTCTCTGTGTTTTGGTTCTTTGACTGCCTACCATTTGATTCTGGATGGTGTTTTTGATTTAAAGTTAGCTAGTTGTGACAGACCATGGTTCTTGATTGTATTGTGCAGGGGATGTGCCATTGAAACAATCCTGCTGACCGTTATAAGATGAACCACTCTTACTCACTGTGACATCTGTGTTTACTGTTCTGGAGGGAGGAAACCATGTTGGGAGGAGATCGTCTTACAACGCTATCAAGTAAGGCAATGGGATCTTTATCTATCAGGCGGAAGTGTAATAAAGAGACAGGAAAAAAGAATGAGTGAGAGAGAGATCGAGTGTGGTTAGATTGGACTGTGGCTTTATCTTCTAATGGGTGATTTAAAAATAAATATTGTGAAAAGAATGGCGAGCTTCACATAAACAGGCATAACGAGACGTTTATTATACTTTAAAATGAGATTAAGTTTCTAGTTTAAAGTATTATAAATTATATATAGGCCTATAGATTGATGTAAGAATCATATTAAAGTACTTTGCTAATTGTGTTAGCACAGATAACACAATTATAGCACAATTATGACTTCTGAATCAGTTTACACTAAATGGACATGTAGCACTTTGAATTGTATTTTAAAGCTGCAGTCCGTAGCTTTTTCCCTTTTTGTCGCCATCTCTGTTCGAAATCTGTAACTGCAGTGATTCGCGGAATTATCATCTTTACGTGGGTTGTAAATCGGCATGAAACAGCGCGGATGAACACAGTGTTTTGAGGCGAGTGCTGCTGTCAATCACCGCGCTGTGTGGATACTGTCATTCAGAATCACAGATTCACTTTTTGAAAGCTTGACCAACATAAGAATTTTCACCGGAAAATGTCTTCTGAACAAGTAAGTAACATCCATTTTTGTTCTGATCAACTAAAGGGGGGAAAATCATTCGACATGACAAGCGATCGTTAGATTTAATCGATTTACAGCAACCGTGCAAATCATAGCCTACTTTGTTCTCAAATTGTTCATGTTAACAACATCAGCATTGCGTGACTAACGTTATTTAATGTGTTTTATGATTACCTCTGTAGTTCAGAATTCATATTCTCCATAATAGCTAAACGAGAAAGGCACAACAAAGGAAACTCCATAACTGTGTGAATTAAGAAAACGTACTGTTACACGATTGAACTATTGAAATGTCTTACTTGTTCAGCAGAAAAAGCTGTCTCTTCTTCCGTTTCGAACCCCTTCGGGAGGAGTTCACGCACCTTTCAAAAGCCCCACCGATGTGTATCCTTGTGTTCGCATGAGACGGTTTCTTTCTCTTTCCACCTTAAATCCGAAGTACGAAGTCTTTTGGGTTTTATAACTGGTTGATCTCCAGTTGACACTGATGATTGTTGTCTGGATCTTTCTGGATCCGCCATAAGTTTAATCATGTAAAGTGCTGCGAGAAAAGCCCATCTCTACATCTCCTCACGCGCAGTATAGCCGGCTAGCCGAAACTCCTTCTTTATGTGTACGGGTGTGACGTAATGACGCAAAGACATGCTTGAATTTCCCGCGAAAACCCACCAGTACCACTGGAATTAAAATCATTATTACAAGCTAACCGTTTTGAATCTAGCTATGGCAAGCAGATAGTTTTGAACACTGGCTGAAGATGTTTTTTTTTTTAAATAATTAATTTGGATTATTTTTAACTTAAAAAAGCTACGGACTGCAGCTTTAAGATGAGGGTCAGAGAGCAGAATTAACTTGTGAGTTATACAGATTGACCTTCGGAACATGTGTCAGCTAAGTAGTAAAGACGAGAAGAGACTTGATAAGAAATGTTATGGTGAATTGCGGAGTGTGTAACTTTTTAGAAATCAAACTTATCTTTGCCTGCAGGAAGAGGAATCGAATCGTATATTTAAAATGAAATTAAATTGGATTTTCTGAAGCAAAAGGTGACTTTTCTGAGTTATCGCACCAGAAACATTGAAAACTTTTAAAAAAGAAATCCCACTTCGTTTTAACAATCTCTCGTTCATATGAATGGTTGGTTAAATCATCATGTGCCTCTTTTAAGTTCTCCTCAGCTCAATGGATGAGATAAAACTGCTGCCACTGTGTGATATAAAATATATTACAAAATATTAAGATCTGACATTTAATTTCCACTCAAGGGAGCATGTCTCGACAAGACCTTCAAATACTGTGTGTGTGTGTGTGTGTGGTGGAGATTGGGGATAGTTGTCACATGGGTCATATCTTGGTAAGGGTTTGAGCCAAAAGTCCAATTTCCAATTACACAAATGTTTTATATAGCAGTCATTTTTTTCCCATTCAAACATCTAGTTCAAAACTATGATGCCTGTGATTGAAAACTTGAAACCTGTGCTCTCAGGACAGTTCAGTTTCAGGTTGGGGCAAGTTGTCACCTGTTTTAAATGTTTTACATATATTTATTAATATAATTTTTGCCATACTAATAATACATATTTTTGTATGACAGATCTTTTACAATTTTGTGTACTGTTTAAATATTGATATAAGGCCTAATGACAGGATCCATTGGCAACTTGCCCCTAATGTGACAACATGCAGCAATGGTTAGCATAGTAATTTTGTAGCTGCATTTATAATATAAGGACTTCATATCAAAACATATTATTTTTTCATTGAAACTGGAAGTCAATCATCTTTGCTGGACTGATAATACACAGAATGCAATATTATCCGCCTAGTGGTTTGTATCAGTAGTAAAACTGTGAGCACAGTCTAGTATTTGATCCCGGTGAGAGGTGCGCTTCTAGATCCTATCATCCCACGGTAGCTGTCCATTCAGGACTGCTGTTCAGTACTTGAATGTATGTGTAATAAAAAATCCACATGAAAACGTGCCTAAATCATCATTAGTCCATCCATCTCAGGATCGTTTCATTACGCAATACGTTAAAACGAGAAAGAAGACAATCCGTGCCATTGCACGCACTCGCATTACATTTCCCCGTTCATTTAACCACAAGGACTGTGGAGTCAAGAACCAGTTTGAGCGGAGAATAATTCGAGGCGCGCGCTATTGGCTCCCCGTCCTCATCTGTCAATCTGCGGAGGCGGGACTCTGTGCTCGCGCTCCCAGGAGGCGAGAGATGCGCGAGCTGTACTTTTCTACTGTGTTGGAGCGCTTCGCACTTCTCGAGCTCAGTCCGAGCGTCAAGTGAACGGCGTGCGGAAAGCGCAGTTGGACTTCAACCGAGGAGAAGTTATCGAAGGAGCCTGTAGTATTGATTGCAGTAGCCTGCACCTGGATAAGCACCATCATCAGCGCGCGGAGAAGCGAAAGAGCGAAGAAAGTGTGTTGACGGCAACCGGGCAGCTGTTATAGAAGGAAGGCAATATGATGGTGAAGCAGCATATGCTGTTTACCCTGTACAGCATCTGCGGGATCGTCCTTAAAGGTAAGAGCGCTTCAAACTTTAACCAGTGCATTGCAATTTGTGTGTGTGTGTGTGTGTGTGTTGTGTGTGTGTGTGTGTGTGTGTGGGGGGGGGGGGGGGGGGGGGGGGAGGGGGGGGGAGGGGGGGGGGTCATCATCATCATTACGCACCATGTAGGAAGAGCATTATGCTCTGGAATGATGGTGATGATTTGCATTTCCATAATATTTCCAAAGGGCCCCGAGTGAGTACGTGAGTACTCGTTAGTCATCATTGCTCTTAGGGAACTGAACGGTGCACGTTTGGCCAACACTGATACAGAATCTTATCACGGATAAGCCTGCACACACTGCTGAGCTAGAGCCCAGCTTTTATGGATTACCAGTCAAAATGTGTTATAGACAAACTCACCACCATAGAGGGAATACGATTTAATTGATACAGCCTTTGCATCACCTGATCGGAAACTTTAAATAAAGCATGTCTTTTATTGTATTGTAAAATTGTATGTGTGCGCTTATATGCGTGTTTAGGCACATTTGTATTGCTTGGAAGTGCGATGCGTCTCTTAGTGGCATGTTACAGCATTAAATCATGTGGTGCATTTTTATATTTTTTATTACAGGCTATAGTTTGTGGTGCATTTTGAGGTATATACTGTTTTATTCTTGCACGGATGTGTTATGAGGTAATAAAAGCTTTTTCTTTTACCTACCCCTGAAACGTGGTCGTTTATAATGTTTTGTTCTGGTTAGAAAAGCCCTAGATTTCGAACGGAGCGTGAAGCTAATGGTTTAAGTGCTTTTTAGCACCCATAATCAGGTTTAGGTGTGTTTTTGAGACAAAAATGGATGTATGGTATTTGCGGCAATCCGCATCTTGGGGTCGTAGTAGCATCAGCTTTTTTCTTCTCCTAGAAAGACTTGCGGAGCAAGTACACCTGTCAGTTTACATCTGTTAATGTAATGCATTATTCACCCATATTTTCAAACCGTAAAATGGACATTACGCCATATCAGAAGATCATAAAGATATATGTCAGCATTTCAGTGTTGTTTACCTCAAGTCAAGTTTCGGCTGGTACTCATCATTCACGCGCGACACTGTAAACAGGATCAGCAGGGCAAGGTCGAGCGACGTATTCGCGCGGGTGACCGTGTGACAGGAATACTTGATGAATACGTCAACTGAACGTGCCTATTGCTTTTAGTCGCTCTGGAAGGCAATATGTGCTTTAATTGAGGGTTTAGAGGTTAGTGTACGCCTCAGCAGGATGGGTTCAGTTTGTGACTGCTCATATGTGAGTGCTTGTTTTGTGTCACTTGAGAGTAAGGTTACGCCGTCCCGCCAATATCTAGTGAGCAGCAGCCACCGCCCGGTTTATATGAACATCATTTAATCCATGACTTTTTTTTAGACTAACCTCAGATATTGTCTTAAAGTTGCTGCAGGTAACAACCGTTTGTGTTCACGTCAACATTTGCTCATTGTGACTCTAACATGCACCCCTTTTTACAAAGTGGTGAGCTATGGTTTCGACGTCACGAAGTGGCGAATACTTCGCTCATAAATTGAAATAAGGCTGTAGGCAAATGGTGAATTCAGGATGATTGGGACACTTTCCATTTCATCTCAATGGAAGAAGTGTCCCAATCACCCTGAATTCACTCCCAAATGATAGCTATTGTAATTTTTGCAGTATTAGAATTTACAAAAATATTTTATTGTTTCAGTAAATAGTCTTTTTGTTTGTAGAAAAATAGCGCAGCTGACTACTCTGCAAAATGTAATATAGTAAAATAAATTAATTCAAGCAAGTGCTCTCAAAAACGAAGACTCCTACTTGACCACTAGAGATGTTTCCTCCGTGTTAGATCCGTTACAAGCTCGTAGCCTAATGTCAAAACTTGTCACCAAAAATGTGATGTCTGTATATTTCAGATATTCCAAGCCAATCTGGCTTGGTCTGGATATCAGTGAAACATGACTCTTCCAACCAGAGGTGTTTACATCTCAAACAGTCTGACTTGCAGATCGGGCAGTTTATGAATGCGTAGGATGAATGCAAGAGAGACAGAGGAGAAAGACAGTATTTGCATTCGCCCTTCTGTATGCATGCGTGTGGCTTCCCTCCTCTGCCCCGTCTTTTGACAAAATACCCTATGCTGTGTGTTGATAATCAGTCTGAGAGGTGGGCCATTAATAATCAGAGATAATTAAGCACATTCCTCAAGGCTTCACTTCTAATGAGTCGGCAGCAAGCGTGAGACTGAAGCAATGTATTGATTTCCCCCAGCCTTCTCCCTCTCTGCCCGTAAATCACAGAGCATGTGTCTCTCACCCAGTCAACAGCCTTACTGGCTGCAAGTGCCTGGTTCTTTTAACACACCTCAGAGTCTGGCTGCATCTACCTACCATGTGCGAGCGTGTTAATTGGCTTAATAAAGTGCGGTAACATGCTGATTTTTGAACGATGGAGGTCAGATGGTTCTGGTAGCCCTGTCTGTTCAGGAATTGGTGATCAATAGGTCTGATCATTTTGATTTCAGTGGAACATTGATTGATTGTCTCACAGTCACAACATATCATTTTCTGATTTACCCACAAACCAGTTTGACTTGCTGAATTTGTTTGAAAATTGAAGCGTTAATCATGTAAGTGAAATGTTGATTTAGATAAATGGATGGTTGATGCAATGTTTCCTGTAGGATGACATGCTATACTGGGTTCCCACGCTAATTGAAAGCCTGGAAATATCAGATAATTGTGATTTCCAGACGTGGAAAAGTCACTAAATCTTAAATGATATAAATTTCTATATTTAATTGTATTGAAAGTACTCTTTTTGAGTGTAATCTCTCTCTAAAAATCAGTATTCATGAATGATTGAAAGTTGTGGAAAATAAGAAAATCCTTAAAGACCATGTAAGTTTCTAGTAATTTATAGTTATGGTATGCTTAAAACTATTTCATTGGCTATGAATCTCTATGAAATTGAAAATACCTTTTATGCAATTTTTTTTTAAAACTGGAAATTATGGAAATCATGGAAGTTTATTGGTCATAGATGTGAGAAACCTGCCTAAAATTAATCTAAATGTATTTTAACCCACTTTTACCACAATACTTCTATTCCCATTATGTCATATTGAGAAACTAAACGTCACACCTTTATCGCACTGCAGGACTATTTGAACTGCAAAAAGTGGCTAATTAAAAATGGTAAAAAACAAACAAAACTTTTAGCTCCTTTCAGCCACCTAAAATACACTTTCCCTTACACAAAATGTTATACATGAAACCCAAACAAAGTATTATTTGTCAACTACCCATTTCTTGACTGCATTTTCCACTGCTCTCAGTGGCCATCTGCAGTGGGCATGCAATCCCAGCTGCCTTTTATGTGATGGTCATCGATTACTCTTAAAGCCATGCCAGTATTCCTCGCTGAGGTTAAATGTTTGAAGCACAAGTGCAGGCACATCCCTGGCACATCCGTTCATAGGGATCTCTGCATGCTGCCAGCAGCTGGGGGTTTGGGGGAGCATGGCAGTTATGCAAAGCATGTGGCAAACAGTGCAGCTCCTCCCTGTGTGTGGAGTACTATAGTCCCTGTGAAGTGCTGTTGTGTGGACGTCTGCTGTGAGTAATAGCAAAGCTTGGCTCCCTCCTCAGAGACACCAGAACTGAGTGGGAGGACTATGTGGTCCTGCTTCATAGAGGATGTACGCCTTTATACTTGTTTCTCTTTTGCGGGTACATTCCCTCTTCATGGACTGCTTGTGTACACAATATCTTTCATCCTTTCTGTCTTTCTTGGCTTCGACAATCCTGTGCTCTGAAACCCTGCTTGAAACTTCTCATGCAAAGCATACACAAATTCTGAAAGCCAACCCAGCCGGCTAGGGAAAACAAAAAAATTATTAGGGCGAAAAACATTATTTATGACACAAAATGCTTCTTTCATACCTCATTGAGTGGGCTACTGTGCATTTAGGCAAGTCTCTGGCCCCCTGCCTCTCAGCCAGCTTATCCCAACAGAGTGACTCCAAGCTGGGCATTAGCCTTCCCGGACCTGGCACTTTTATGGAAGTAGCGTGGGAAAGCACTCCTTCAAGAGAGGGCTGGCGCGTATGTGTGTGTATATATGCAGTCGTATTTGTGTTGAAAGTGGAGGTTAATGGCCTTTTTTTCATTCCCGGTGTGTTGTCTTTGTCAGTCGTGGAGCGTGAAAAGCATCTGTGCAGGTGAGCGGCAGCACAGGCAAATGTGCTCAGACAGGTGAGAAATGGAGTCGGGCATAAGCTGCCATTTCTGCTGACTAGAATAAGTATTTGTTTGGCATTAATTTAGCAGGGGATCAACACAGATTGCACAAGCCTCTTTCTTTGGGCTGCAATATGGAGCTCTTCCTATTGCCCATTCTGTCATGTGCGTGTGGTATCATTGCAGTTCAAGTCTCTTTCTCTCGTTTCTTTAGAGTGCAAAGAGGCTGAGCGTGTCCCTCTTTCTCACTGTGTTGCGTATGTGGGTGTTTGTTTGGCTGGCTGATTGAGCCAGGATGGAGAACAGGATTAGAGGTGAATATCCTCCTCTTCTTTGTATTTGTCCTCTTGTTGGGTTGCTGGAAGCCTCCTAAACAAAGCACCCAAGATATTTGCGCTCTCTCTCTCTCTCTCTCTCTCTCACTTTCTCCATCTTTCCGTTTCATGTCTCTGTCTTTCTCCTCCTCCATTCTGCTGTCTCATCTCCCTCTTTCTCTCTCTCTATCTTGCTCTCAGTCTGCATACAAGCATCTAGGCCTTGGAGCGTTTCCCCCAGACTCAGAATGGAGCTAAGCCGCTGAAGCCCTGCTGTAATCGTGAGGGATTTCCCGTGATCAAAGGCCCTCTTTTGTTCTTCCAGGTGTTTGAAAAAGTTAAAACAAAAAGTGGGTGGAACTGTCAACCGTTCTGTGGTACAGCTAGGCTTGGCATAACACTTCCCTTTCTCCCAAAAGGTGCTGGAAAGAATATGGCCTTTTGAAGTGATTTTTGAATGGCTTTCAAAACACAAACTCATGCTGAATCATTGCAATAGTTTCAGAGGAGATATCTTCTAAAACATAAAGCATAACTTTATTCATCATTTTCTCATGTCGTCTCTCTATACTACTTAATTGACCTTTGAGATGGATTGTTATTGGTAAATGACTGACAGGCTTTATAAGGGCTTTTCTCAGGGATTTTGTATCCGATTAGCCTTTGTGTTGGATATTTTAAATGATTTGCTTAAGCTCACGGTATGTTTGGTAATCTCATTGAAGCTAATGCAAAGAGATGCAAAGGAATTAGCTCAAGATTAAGATATGACTTGAGGTATATAGTCAAACAAGTAAAAAAAATATGATGCTGTAATTCTTTCATTATTTACTCACTTTCACGTTATTTCAAACATGTATACAGTACATGTTTTTTTTTTCTTCTGTGTAGCACAAAATAAGATATTTTAAAAAATGCACTGTAAAAAAAACATTGCAAAAATCTATTGTTTGTAAGTTAGTTATTGGCTATGTAATAAGTTGTAAATAGGATTTTTTGGGGCTGATGCCGATATTAACAAACAATTATTGGCCGCTTCCGATAACGATATTTGTCACTTGCTTGTCACTTTTTGAACTTTTGTCATTAAAATAGATAGCCTAGTAGTGTTTTGATCATATTTTAAATTAGCAATGTTTTAAAAAAAAAACTTTGCATTAAGATATACTAGTTTATTGCTGCATCATCAAATCATTTCGAATGAACATAGATTGGATCCATTTAACATTCAGCAGGCCAACATGAATACAACAGAAAAAAAAAAACAAACATGAAATAAACAGTACTTTTAGGTAGGTGTAACAGTTTTCAGGTACAGAAATAAAGTAAGCAAATGTAAAATAACATTGCATATTCTTCACTGTATAAATTAAAAACATATTATTATTACATTGAGAAGTAGCAAAATTTTTCTGTACAACAGTATTATATTTCTGTCAATTGCTTTAAATAAAACTGATCTTTTATTTTGACGGGTTGCCATGAAGACCTTCGAGTTTCTTTGTGCTTACGATGATAGATTTTCTCAAATAAAACGGTAAAATTCTCTGGAGATGAAGCACTGCGAGAGTCACACGTGCTTCAGTGTGTGTGAGGTAAATGAAGCTGCGCGTCTACGCCATTCATTCATGCAGAACATGCAGGATTCATATTTAAATAGTCTTTTTGTGGCTTAATATTCACAGACACTAGGCTAGATCACGATTTTATTCAAGTGTACCGATTTACTTTGTATTTATTCATCAAAACTTTGACAAATTCCTTGACATTCTGTGTTATACAGTAAATTCCGTTTTTATGACTGGAATCATAGGGCCCTATACATATACATTTTTATGAAAGTTACAAAAGTTATTTAGTCAAGAGTAGTGAGCGATTTTTATTTTTTTTTGGTCTTGTTTGATTAACATTAAAACGCAGACAGCAGCACAGCAGGAATATTAGATTGAAGCATCGGTTTGTTATATCTGCCTTTTTCGTGCTATAGCAGAAATGCCAATGGTTGTAAATTGATCGGCGGCCGATACATTTGTGCATCTTTAGTTGTAAAATATACAGGCACCAAAATGCCATCCTTTAATACCTAAAACATTGTCATCATATTTTTACGGTAAATTTCTGGCAACCACAGCTGTCCTTGTCTCATAGTTCACTCCTCTTTGTTGTCATTGTGCCCTCTACTGTTTTCATTTGGATTTTATGGATAATTAGCTATCCTCTCTTCCAAATAATCTTGGATTTTGCTAGCATGAGACACAATCTTTCACGAGAGACGACACATGCTCCGGGCTTGCTCTGCGATTGGGTAATCAATCACTTTTATTGACAAAGGTAGATGAAATAGTTAGTTCAGTAAAATTGAACATCTGCAAACGGTGAGCTGGAGGCATTTGGTGGAATGAGGGTCAGTAAATCAAATGCTTGAAAATACCCCCCCTGCAGGCTCTCCTATGAAAGAGATTACCTACAAAGATCCGTTTCTGCCCACTGTTGCCTGTCACTCTCTCCAATAGATGTGGTTTTCACAACTACACTGTCTGGCTTTGAGGATAGAAGGTGCTTGGCAACAAACACCGGCTTAGTGGGAGAGGACATGCATTTCAGAGCAGGATTGTAGAGATCAGTAATTGACACGTTTCAACCAAATTTGACGGGGAATTGCTGGGTATTGTCACTTGAGCCTTTAAACCGTCACTTATTTTACCTCAGTGAAATTTTAACATCCACTAAATCTGTGTTTTGGCCATTTTTTTGGCATATTTAAAATCAAGTGACACCTGTTTGTCTATAATCTTTGCAGTGCACTGTAGGTCTACCCTCCCTCCTTTAATTCCTCTCTCAATTTCTCTCGGTGCCCATCACTCCACCTCCCTTTTGCCTCTTGTCGTATGCTGTTGTGGTTGTGTGATGCCATCTGCCTCTTGTGAGAGAGAATTGAACACCTGGAAATACAGTAAACAATCAATTTATCAGCAGCTCAGGACAATATGCACCTCCCAAAGTGTGCACACACACTTGAGCACATGTGCGCACACACCCACACACACACACAAACACGCTCCTCCTCCTTTTCACAGTCAGTAACAGACCATCAGCCGTTCAGCAGCCAACTGGATCTTGAAGCTCCCCCACATTTACATATGACTGCATTTGTTTGATTTTGATGTTGCAGTAAACACGTCTGTTTTCCAGATTTTCAGTATTGCATTTAATTGACCATATGTTGAGCGTTGTGCAGTTGCATTAGTTACTTTATGTCAGACACTTTCAGTTGAATAAATTCTTCTAATTAACCTGTACAGGTTGTTAGTGTAGCCCAGGGATCACCAACCCTGCTCCTGGAGAGCTACTGTCCTGCAGACTTCAGTTCCAACCCTGTTCCAACACACATGCATGTAATTATAAAGTAACCCTGAACAGCTTGATTAGCTGGTCCAGGTGTGTTTGATTGGGGTTGGAGCTAAAATCTGCAGGACAGTAGCTCTCCAGGAGCAGGGTTGGTGACCCCTGGTGTAGCCATTTTTTTGCAGGTGCTATGCCTGGTATTACAGCAATGCTATGTGAAGTATTGTAGGAAATGTGAAACAAAACAAAAAAACGTTAGAATGAAAGTAGAGCTTGTTAGTTAACATAAAAAAACTAGATTTAGACATTTCTGAAGATAAATATGAGCTATGTGAAAGTCCTCACTGTTGATACAGTGTGGTGCTATTTCCATATCAGCTGGCCCTGTCCACCTGCTCGGAGAAGGTCAGCGTTTATCCGTAGTGCATATAGCCTTTGTTTCTCGGCATGTGTATGATGAAGATACCATGTTTCACCTTCCATGGTGCTGCTGATACAGTTCAAAGATAAACATGAAGTTGAGCTTCCTTGTTGTTTGCACTCTCTAAACTTACCTACTATATCTCTGTTTTAGAGGCAGTTTAGCATTTGATAATGACTTTCAGTCGTGGGTTCCACCATTTTGTTTCACTGTGAATTCAAATCGTGCACTATTAAGATAGACAAATATAGGCTACCTAATTAACTTGAAGTCATTTTCTGATAGTAAGACTGAATTCCCACAATCTCATTGTACCTCCCATAAAAAATGTTTTGTTTCAGAACATTAGCCCGCTAGCTTTACTGAAAACATACATCCAGATATAACAACATTCTCACCAGAGTTTTTCACCCCCCTGTCGAAAAGATTCAGTTCTGTCACGCAAATGCTAGCTTATTACTCTCATTGTGTCTCTCGTCAAATTTTCATTTGAGGTTACAGACTGGGTGTTTGTTGAACCGCATGGAATGGAAGAGGACAGAACTAGTCCATATCCTCAAATCCACATGAAGAGGATTTTGTAAGTGTATAAGATTTGTCATAATTCAATTTTGAGATCATTGTTCCACTCGTGGCTGATCTAATTGAGTCACTTAAAATTGAGCTTCAGAGATTACAGAATTGACTGCAGAATCACAACACAACTAATCCCATCGTGTCCCATGATTCCAATATTCTATATGTTTGCTGCACTGTAATTAATTAGAGTGCTTCATGTGTTCTTGTTATTATTTTATTGCATTTTTGTGCTTTGGAGGAAGAATTTCAGTAGTGTGGTTGACTATTAGTGACTGGGTTTTCAAAGTTTCTGATTAGATTGTAAGGAATCTAACAATTCTGTTTTTGTTTAGTTTCTCCTTAATGATTAAAAATCCATTAACATTGAAGGAATATGTGAAGAGAAAAAGAGATTCAATATGCCAAATGATAAGACAAATCATAAATCTGTTTTTTTGATATACATCAAAAATACAATATACAGCTCAAAACCACAAAGCAATTTTTTTAAAATGGAACCAGCTTTGAATAAGAATTGTCTGGCAGACTTGCTATTTGTGTGGATTGTCTACACTTTCTTTTTCTATTCTTAAAGAGAATTCTTCTTAGCGTTATTATTGTCAGGTCATTGATTTTAAAGACCCTGTTTCCCTTACACTTGGTTGGGTAAATAGAACTTCTTTATAGCTTCAGCTAACAGATCTCGGGAGGCACATCTCTATGCTTGCAGATCAGGACCTGTTTAGAAATTAAAGTAGATTGCATTGAAAGTTGTTTAGTTTTAGATGCAGAACAGTTGTGGTTTCACACCCAATTGCAGCTATGTGCTAAGTATGAAAACACAACTCTAGGTCTTAACCTAACAATAATAACTCTACAACCAGCACAAGATAGACAATCCTGCTTAACTCTTTTGTCATATGCTACTAAAAATAGAGCCATGTGGCCAGACGCTTGCACCCAAACCAGACCACACTCTACTATCACTGTCTGACTGTCTGCACACGCCAAGCTTAGCTAATCCAGGGGTCTACAATGACCTTTCACCATCTGTTATGGTGCTCTGCTACCCCAGTTCAAGAATTGAGTGTCTTTTTTGTCTTTTCCATCTGTTAGTAAACAAAGTGGTCATTTCTAGATAATTCAGCATAAGCAACCTGGCAAAAATAGAATGTTTTAAGAGGATAATTTCCTTACACGTAATTCAGATCTTGTGATGGTACGTTTGACTGGCGCTCCGTCCCTGTGTGGGATGCTGGGGCGTCTGTAATTGCCTGTTTTTAGAGGGCACAGTAGTTCTTAACGCAACCACCGTTCTTAATGCCTCTTCCCTCTAATGAGTAAAGATAAGACAAGCTGATGGATCCTGTGAGGATTGGAGCCGGCTGATCTGAGATGGCAGCGCACTTCATTACAGCCTCGCGCCCCGGCCCAGTTCCTCCGTGCCAGCTCACTCTCAGCCTGCCATCCCCTGCAGATGCTTTGAACTCAAATGCCAGACAAGTCAGCAATCAAGAGTTTCTGCTCTCATCGCTTTCAGAGATGCGAGACGCTGCCAGTCGGGTCTCAGCTCGAGAATGAGGAGCGTGGCCTGGTCTTTGTGCTAATCCTTCACATAATGAAGGATTTAACATGAAACTTAGGAATTTATGTGTGATGGATGTCTGGAAATGTACGTTTACGTTTGCAAATGTTGGGTTGACATTTAGATCAGTTGGTCTGGCTTGAGGATTAAAAGTCTGGGTTTGTAACCCAAAAGTTGTAGGTTTAAACACAAAGCAATCCATTTTAATCTAAACTAAATTAAATACCTTTAGTATAGAGCAGGGGTGTCCAATCCTGCTCCTGGAGGGCCACTATCCTGCAGAGTTCAGTTACAATCCTGATTAAATACACTGAACCAGCTAATCAAGGTCTTCAGGGTTGTTTATTGCTCCCTATATACCCTCATTCACTAAAAGAGTGTATAAAAACCAATGAGTGAATTCAGGCACTGAGTGCACCAGAAGTTCTGCAGACGGCATCTTCTGGTGTGACACAAGAATTCAAGTGCATGGATACTCTCTAGCCATTGTGGGTATCGGTTGTACACTCATATTGAGGTCAAGGGTGTCCAATCCTGCTCCAAGAGGACTGACGTCATGGATAGTTTAGCTTCAAACTGCTTCAACCTGAAGGTTTCTAGTGGAGGTCCTGAAGACCTTGATTAGTTGTTTCAGGTGTGTTTAACTAGGTTTGGATCTAAAATGTGCAGGACATTGTCCCTCCAGGAGCAGGATTGGACATCACTGATTGAGGAGCATTATGGGATTGAATAAGTGCACTCGATAATGTCCCATATTTTTTCGGACACCACAACAAATTGCTATCCCCTCAAATAGTGCTCTATATAAGGGTATAAAATACATTTTGGACACAGTCTTAGAAACTTCCTGGCAAATGTGTTGGGGCAGCCTAGAGCTAAACTCTGCTGGTCATTGGGCCTCCAGGAGCATGATTGGACAACCCTTTTGGATCTCCTAAATGCATAATAATATAATTTTAGGTTCTGATATCTCTGAGGACATGCACATGGTTTCACATGTGTTTGGGTTTCTGGGTTTAATGACAAGCTCTTCTGGGAGTTCAGTGTCTTTCAAGGCCTTATGCATGCTTACAGGCAGGTTATCATTATCTACAAGCTAAATAAGGATTGTTAGCCAGTGGTTCAGATGCTGATGTCATATGTCAGAGTGCCTTCACTCTTCGAATTGAATGTTTCTTTCTGTTCAGCACCCAAAAGAGTCTCTTGTGCCTAAATTTGTACTGCTTACAGAAAAGAAGCTGCTTTGGATAATAAGCACATACAGAATAACATTACTGCAAGTCGAGCAAGGAGTTTTACAGTGGTTTGCATTTTCAAAATGGAATTAGAGGGGGAAGATGAGAGTGAGAGGGAAAGAAGGGGATGACTGCAGGCTTTTGTACCGAGCTGATAATGTTGGGTTCAATTCTCTTGCATTGTCTCCCCCTGTTCTGCATGGATCTGAGAGACAGACCCGGCTCACTGGCTGTTTGAAACGAATGAACCTCCTTGTTCTTCTCTTTTCTTTTTCAGAATTGAGTTGCCATGCTTTTCCAGTGCTTTCCTCAGCGGTATAAGAAAGGTGGCAGCGGGAGAAAGATTGAACACTTGTTTGTTTGTTTCCGTCTCATCACAGCAGCAGCCCCAGGGATCAAGCTTGACGTGAAGCCACCCCACAAATGAAAGTTGTCGTCTTCGTGTGGGCAGCGCTTTTTCAGACCCCAGGCCGCATTGTGAGGGAATGGAGGGGGTGGCGTTTGGCTTTATAATCTGCATGTGTGATTTGTGTTTGGGGGTATTAAGCCACCAAATCAGGACTACTCCACTGGCACACCAAACTGGTATTATATAAAACCAAAGCAGATTAACAGAACAATGATAAAAAAATAAAATAAAAAAAAAATCAGTTTCCACTTAAATGATTGACTTAATTTACTTGACTTAAATTACTTGACTTGAAAAAAAAAAAGAAATTAGGGACAATGGACCATTTGATGGACCAATATATAATTATATTATATTATATTATATTACATTATATTACAATAGTTTTAGATTTTATTACAAATGTAATACAAAATATATTAATATGTGTTATTATTATCATTATGAAATATCAAGAACAAAATCTCCAAAGATTCCAGATTGTTGGAAGTAAAATGGTATTCAGTTATTAAACATTTCTTGTTCTGTTGTGGCTAGTTTTGGACTTTTAGGGCTATGTTTTGAAATCTGTCTTGCCATCTGATTGACGAGCTCTTATTTCTTACAACGGTCATAATATATTCCGATGGTTCATCAAGCACGACTGATTGCCAGGTTGGCACGGCATTTGAATAATGCAAGACAGGAACATACTTTTTATATTACAATGAGAGATATTTGAGCTATTTCTCAAAGCTCTTGCGGCACAGGAAATTACACTGGTATATATCCTTCTTCCTTTGCTTCAAATATCAAACCTTTTAATTAACAACATATTAAGCACGGGAAGAAAATATAAAAATGTAGTACAGAAATATGAAAGAAACTGATCACAAATTAATAGAAATGGATGAAGTGGAAATGCTTTTAGCCAGGGCTTCTTAAGGACCTAAAGGAGGAGGGTGAATTTTTGCTCTGCAATATTAACAGGACCCTCAATTAATCCAGGCCAGGTTTATGAGTCTCTGCTTGCTAATCAAACCCTAAATCCATGCAAAACATATCTCTTCATATATCGCAGATTGCTGTTCCTTTTTAAAGTGAAACCACTCACCCTTTCGCTTTCAGATGCTCAGATCAGGCTAAGCCTTCGAGATGCTGAGAGCGAGTTAAAAACAGACACTATGAGAAATCTAGTGGAGATTGAGGAGGAAATTGTTTGCCGCTGTCAGATGGACGGATTATAAGGGTCACATTATGGCTATCTGTGTCCACCGGTAAAAAGCGACAGCTTCCTTTCCATTAGTGCCGGACTCAATGAGAAATCAGCTGAGTTGATTTCTCTTCACCATGTGTCCTCAGTGCCAGGTCCAGTGGCTGTACCATCGGCCACAGCAATGCCAAACTGCTGAGCTCAACTTTATTCTAATGAGGGTCAGGGAGTGTGCATCTTCCACAGGTGAATGGAATTATGAGGGACAGAGCATATTTATCAAACTCCCATCTCTGCTTCTTGCAGCAGTCTGCAAGCCTGCAACTGCAGCAGACCATTTGAGATTTCGTCATGGAGGTTGGGAAGAAGGCACATGATGAGGAGAGAGAGACGTAGGATGCGTTTAAAACAGACGGTAGCTGATTTCCTGCTTAGTGAGCAGGTCCAGATGGAATCTGCAGACTGTTTTCTGCATTTTCTAAATTGAATGTTGAGGGAAAGTAGTGGAATGATTTTAAAAGAAATGATGTTTAATGATGTTAAACTGAGCCGTTTTAAAACAAAATGAAAAGTTTGCTGATTTAAACAAACAAATGGCATGATGTGTCAGCTGTTTGAATGTTGTGTAAATTTACTGAGCTTACTTGCTGGAACAGGTTCCATGTGGGCCAGATTGTGTTTTGTTTGAAGTTAGTTACCTCTTGTTAACTTGTTTCAGAGCTTCTTTCACTACACTATTATCTAGAACAAAATTCAAGTGAGCTTTAGAGACATCTGAATTAATAGTTCCCATTAATTAATTAGTTAAATCCCACTTTCACTACCATTCTGAAAAAAAAGGAAAATAAAAAAAAACCTCGCTCACCAACACTGCATTTATTTGATCAAAAAAAATATGCAGTAAAAATAGTAATATTGTGAAATGTTATTGCAATTTAAAATGTTATTTTTCAATATATTTGGAAATATAATTTATTCCAATGATGGCAAATATTAATTTTTAGAAGTCATTACTCCAGTCTTCAGTATCACATGATCCTTAACATATTCTAATATTCTGATTTGGAGCTCAATAAATTAATATTATCATCAATGTTGAAAACATCATCCTTTCTGAATAAATGTATTATCTTTCTTTAAAAATTGATGGACCCCAAATAGTTTGAACGGTACTACATTATACATGATCTGCTCTGAACCACTCTCATTCACTCTTCTTTGATGCCAAATTTCATGCACTGCAATTGTAAGTTATCACAGCTTTTCAAAAGCTGATCAGATGGTTGCATTTCAGATGACAGGATGTTATGCAAACATTTTATTTGGTCTTGTCTTGATGGCCTCTTACCTCCGGATACTGTCGACAAGAGAGAGGGAGACAGACAGACAGATCAAAAGATGCATCTTATTCCAAACAGCCCTGAACAGCTTTAACACACTCCTTCCATAATTATCTGAGTCAGATGTTGAATAAATTTTGGCAACAGAGGGCTTTCTGTTTTAATCACAGACCTGCCTGTTCTTGTGTTTTTCTTCTTGACCCAAATATATATACTGTAACTGATCTGTACTGTAATTCCCTGCTGAGGTAAAAGTCTCTGCTTACCTCAGAGATCATGGCTGACGTTCGTATGGCCACTAATGAGTAGCTGTCAATCAATATGTCATTCAATAAATAATAAACAACTTCCTCTGCCATCTCTGTTGAAATGCTAATGTGTTTTTACCATTGCTCATAGGTCTCAAGACCTGCAAGGTTAAAGTGCGCTGCTCTGGATTCTCTGTTCTCCATAAACATGTGCTGCTTCATTTACGAGCAGGGAATGTGAAATTGGGTCTGCATGCTTATAAATCATTGGTTGCTTTTAATGTTTGATGTATTTTCATTAAGATAAATGTGTCTTATTCACCTCCACAATCAATTTGAGATTTTCACATAGATTTAGGGGTTTAAATTGTTCTCTGTTGAGTTAAGAGTGCCTGCATCCTTAAATAATTAAAAATGTGAAATGAACCTGGTAGACATGAATAGTTAGGAGGTATTTTGAATTATTGAATTCCTATTTAGATCTTCCTGTTTGGCTCATTCTCATTTTATCTTATTTTCCTGTTTTGTCTTCGATCAGTGTAACCAGTACATGTCGTGGCAGAAGAGGAAATCAATGCTCTTGTTTCATGGTGTCAGGTTGTTGCAGGTAGCTGAAGACGAGGACACGGGTACTTGAATGCAGTTAGTTTATTAACTAAATAAACTTACAGGAACAACAGAAAACACTCCAGGACTTCAAATCACACAACCATACATTGACGACGACCAACAAACACTGAGGGAAAACACAAGGCTTAAAAGAACTGGGACTAATGGGATAATTTAACTGAACACAGGTGAAGAAACTGAACACAAACGAGGAGCGGGAAAAACTAACAGGACTAAACCAAAATCACAAAGACAGGGGGAAACAAGATCTCAAAACTGAACTGAAACACATTGAAACATGACAGTACCTCCCCCCTCCCCAAAGGCGCGTCCTCGCGCCGTATAACATCCAAAGGGGTGGGAGGGTGGGCGCCCTGGAGGCTGACGTGGGCGTGGTGGTATAGGAACAGGAAGCCTCCAGGGCGGAGCTGGTAGCTCGGGGAACCGGGGTGGAACAGGCTGTGGACATGGCCATGGCGGAGCAGGCTGTGGGCGTGGCCAGGGCGGAGCAGGTTGTGGGCGTGGCCAGGGCGGAGCTGTCGGACGAAATCACAAAGACAGGGGGAAACAAGATCTCAAAACTGTACTGAAACACATTGAAACATGACACATGGAATCTTGTGCATCAGGATTTGTCCAGTGGGATTTTAAAGTACAAGTTTGGATCCATTGGCTCTCTGTAGAATGTAATACTAGCTAACTACTTACTGAATACAGAGCAGTGTATAAACTCCTTACCTCCTAAGTGAAATGGTAGGAATTATTTTATGAGACAGTAGTATGCTATATTGTTGTCATACAGGCAGAGTATACATATACACTGAGGTAATAGTATTTTAGTATGCTTTTAAAAAAAACAATAAAGCCATTGTTTTGGGTTTGTGTTTGATGCCCGTACCATATGGTACCGTAAGGGATTGGTACCCTTACCCATATAGGTCATTGGCCGATATTAGAGTTTTTTTTTTTTTTTTTTTTTGTAAATTATTAGACATTTAATTGTGAATGCACACTTTTCCTATTTTACATTAAAATGTCCTATTGCTCGCTTTAAAAATACTGGTAATTAAATAACACTTATAGATGTGAATTAAATGTAATCTTTAGCAAATCGCCAAATGAATATCCATTTTTATACTGTATACTATTGTGGTGCCTACATGCTGGCCATTTATCAGTTATCAGCTAAATATGAAAATAATTATTGCCATATTGGTAGCAGATATCATTTTTTATATCATCCCTATCCCTAGTTCAGGTGCAGCTGTAACTTTGTGCTCTAAGTTTTAATTATTAAGATTCTCACTCTTGACTCATTTGTCTACTTTGTCTTTGGTGTTATTTATTTGTTGTAATGACTCACTTTGTTATATTTTACTGGTTGATTCATAAAAGATGTGCTCTGTGACTCATGAAACGATTTGTCACTTGACCAGCAAGATACAGCATTCAAGCTGTTTGTCATTGTACATTGAGCTTAGCAAGTTTAGATTTGATGTCATTAAAATGGCATCTTTTTTCAGTAAGTGTATATAAATTTCCAAGCTCATTTCCAGAGCTTTGGAGTCTTACATTGCTGGAGTTCCCTCAACCATTCACGGATTCCCTCCAGAAATCCTGATGCACATAAGGTGGTTTCCAGGCCAACGGAGGGCAAGCGTGTTGGCGTGTATTGAGATGCATCCATGCGTGAGTGAGCAGAGGCCCTCACTGCGTCTCCATGAACTCTCGATGAGCTTTTCGAACTCTGGCTCCCCGTTTACGGCTCACGTGGCCGTTTACTGTCATTTATCCAGCTCTTTGGCATCAGCCTGAGGCCGCGCTGATGTGTGTGACCAACAGCCGGGTTTACGGAAGAGGATCCTAATTAAGAACCGTAACATACATTTTGAATTCCTTAAGCCTGGTTCACACGGGATAATTAGGCCGATTTTAGCCCCGATTTACCCCTTCCGACAATCTTAAGGATGCTCCGATTATCGTAAAATAATCAGATCAGATATTCCTGCCGTGTGTGGTGTGTTAAGAGTGCTCTCGTCTGCTTGAAAGGACGTCGGGACCGCTCCGATCTCAAATCGGGGATATCCAACATGTTGGATTATTTTGGCCTGATTTCTCCTTGTGTGTGGTGTCCCCCGGGGACAAACGAGCACGCAGCCTGTGGACTGTGGCGTGTAGACAATCAGAAAGCGAGGTGACGAGGCGCAGAGGAAGCACCGGGAAACAAAATCAAAACAGCCGGCGGCATGGCGAACCAGAAAGTCCGGTGGACGTCGGAAATGGATTCGGTTATAAACAAACTACAAACTATCGCCACTGCATCCTCTTCGTCCGCCATGATTGTTTACTCTGAAGTCACGTTTGATCTCGAGAGATTTTGCGAGTTTTCCGTCTGACCTGGGAATGCTCGGGAGTCAAATCGGTTCGTGTGTGATGTGTTGATTTTGCCGTGTGGCTGCGCACCACACACGGTACGACCAAAACTGTTAGACCCGTGATTTTGTATCGCCTTGTGTGGGGTCTCTCAGGTTTGGAAAATCGGCCGACAATTTTAAAATCGTCCCGTGTGAACCAGGCTTAAGTTTCATGGCTGGTGACCGGCACTCAGTGGGTGGAGATGCCTTAGTTGAGGGTTTCACGATGACACGTTCAAATCAAGCGCCCTCTTTCAACAGCTCTCTGCTTACATAAATAGAGTCGGTTCTCTTACAAGAGAGATGTGGGGAGGGGAGAGCAGAAGGGTATCCTGGTGATGATCTGGAATGCATTGTTGTTGCGCACTCATGCAAATGCTTCATTACATTGGGGCTTTTCAAATGGTGCAATATCACAACTTAACAATGAGGTTTAACTTTTATCTGTCAAGTTAATCAGTAATGACTTTCGCAAGTACCATAATTACACCCTTTGTGTGTACAGGCACAACTGTGTGCTCGAACAGGAAGATTTATGTGGTTTTGGACCAAATTTTTGCTTGTACAAGTTGTGAAATGTTAAGCCCTAAAGAGATCAATCTCGTAGATTTGTTTAATAGATCACATTATGTAGTGTAGTCAAATATTTAAAGCATGTCTTGTCAATTTTCTACATCAAATATTTTTGTCAGTTGGACTTGAAGTGGTCCAATGGCGTTTCAAAGCTGATGTTCTTTAAAGCAGGATCCAAAGCTCATTTAGACGGCTCATTAGATTCCTTCTGCATGCTCATTTATGGGGCTGCTCTGTCTGTGAGAGCCCTAGAAGCATGTAAAGGCAGGCCAAGGTCAGACGCAGAAAAAGAGAATATAGAATAGATCTAAATCTGTAGTTTAATCTTTCTGAACAGGAGACATGGCAGGATATAACTTGATATAATACTTGATATAACCAATGCCGGATTTATGCATAGTCATTCTAGGCACGTGCCTATGCTTGCACGCCCAGGGGTGGCTCAATTTCAATGAGGAGAAATACTATTTTTTTTTATTATTATTATTATTTCACTGTAATGCTAAAACTATGTAATACAATTTAAAATATCATATTTTTTTTTACATAAATCATTACTATGGTCACCCTTTACGTCTATCTGTGGGTTTTGCAAATATTTAACCAATGAGAAGTATTACAAAAAACTTCTGTTCAAATCTCGTTACTCCATTGCCTCCTCAAACTGTCCGTCAAACCTCATAACTCCACCACTTTATCGTGAATGAAGTGCCACAAGCAGTTTGGAGCATCTCCGCTTATTTACGATGCAAGCGTAAATGAAGAACTGGTTCTTTGAATAAGTAGTGTTTTCTTTACTTAAGTAACACTTTATATATAAAGGGTAATCTTTTATATATTTGAGGAGCGGAGAAGAGCATCTTGCATTTGTTGTCGAGTCACAGCCAAAATAGCCAATGCGTAGCACTACATTTTAATGTGAGATTAAAAACTGAAAGAAAATAGCGCACACAAAGCTACAGCTACAATAATCTTCATAACCTTTAAGCTGATGAAAACGTGACGTGATGGACTGACTGCTTCAGATGCAGCCGTTCTAATGACGTAAAAACACGACATTCACTGGACAAGAACTTCCTAACTTCTGCAAACTATCTGGAAACAAATATTGATTTGTTTAAATTAACATTCTTAGAGTACAATTTATTTTATTTTACTTAATTATTTTTTTATGTTTTGCTTGTTGTCCCATGGTTATTTTTTAGTGAATATATGAAGTCCCATTTTAATATTTGATTCCTTTTTAACCTTGAGGCACAAATGAAGCTAATTTTATTTGTGGGCTTTTTGCCTTTTTGACTGAGTCACTTCTCCAAAATGAAGCATTTTTCTTACCTTTACCTACTTTTTTACCTTGGAATTTGTGTCAGCACCTGACATCCGTGTCACATGAAATCAGGGAAAGTCAAATCCACTTAAAAACGACACAGAGCTGCTTTCTATCAATAAATCAGTAAATGTGCCTGTGAGAGCGGGGGAAAAGGGAGTGGTTCATACAATGATGGGTAAATCCACATCCCTCCCTGCTGGTTCTGCTGTAAAGCGCAGATTCATGTTGATAACAAGAGTAATTGGATTATATTCCTCTTTCACATCTCTGCCAACGGAACATCTTCCTGCTGATCGGAAGAGCCATACCGTCCCCGCTGCATGAGTCACCAACTCAAATGTTTCTGGATCTCTCTCTCTCTCTCTCGCTCTCTCGCTCTCTCTCTCTCTCTCTCTCTCTCTCTCTCTCTCTCTCTCTCTAGTTCTGTGTTCTGCTTCAAACTCTTTCTCCTTCATGCATGTTTGCACATGTGCAATATTTGGATTGTTTCCGGCTCGCTCGCTCTGTTCCAAAACCTAGTGAGCTCCCTCCATAGGCAGAAGTTGTGGGAATCATAGGTCTCAACACAACAGATGTTCCTCAAGGTATGGTGCCCTCTGGGATAAACTGTTTTTGTATGTTATTGATTGATTGATTTATTGATTGTCATATGCGCAACCATTTTTTTATTGAATTGTTAAATTTGGCTTTATTTCAGAGACAGAGGTTCCTCAATATCAAATTATGACCGATATGATGAACAATGCAGAAAATATCTTCTATTGGTCTTCACTTGATCACTTGACATTTTCAGGCCAGATTTCGGCAAAATTGAACTTTGGAATGCTGTGAAATGCAAAGCTTCTTCACGTGATCTTGCGTTTTTGCTCTCTTGTATGCGTTTGAATGGAAGTCAATGGACTACATTTCCAGGGTTCTCCAAAAGTGGAAGTCATAGTTGGGCAAACATCTATAGTGGTAAACAATTGCATTCCAATTTGCTCTAATATACAAAATACAAAATCCACAGTAGTGTTTCTATGACTTTCCAAAAGAGGAATACAAATATTAAGAGACTGATTAGGTTTGTCAGAAGAGAAAAAAAATGTCAAATTTGCCATCAATCCCGGCCAAGTAAGCTTTTTTGTGAGACTAACGATTCATTAGCCACTAAATAACTAAGAAAACTATTTGTGCTACAAACCAGTGTGTTTATGATAATACATATGATAACAAATACCAGTTTGCAGTATCAAGCAGGATAAATGGTTTTTGTACAGCTAAAATAATTGGAAGTGAATGATACTAGAAGCCTTGCACATTCAAGTGACAAATGGGCACAAAGTGGATAGTGTTATGAATGTGACGGCCCCATTAGAACTCACTGTGTAGGTAACCCACTTGGTAGGCAGCATGTGAGTTTTGAAAACAGAGCTTTTATGTATCAGCTAATATTTGGATCACCTTCCTTTATTCGTAATTCTGTAATCTCCATCTACCGCAACTTTTAGTTACCGTTTTTCTTCTTGTCCACCCTTTCTCCCTCTTTCCCGGCTGGAGCCCCATTAACCTAATAAGACAGAAAGGAGAAGCAGATGATCTGGGTGTGACTTTGTCATCTCTCCCCCAGGATGAGGAGGTTAGCCCTAATCTGAACCAAATGAGTACCTTGCCTGGCCGCTGTGATCTTCATTGCCGTCTCCGCGGCTCAGGCATGAAGCAGGTTAGATTTAATCACCACCCCGCACCCATCGCCCTCATGTGAGTCACGTCTGGCTAAATTAAACCGAGCAAGGAGCTGAGCTAGCCACACTCTCCCTCGCTCAGCCCCGCCGAGGCCCAGCGCTCAGCCAACGTTTACGTGACCGCACTGCCAGACAGCTCTCAACTCCCTCTTTGTCTCTTTCTCACTCGCTCTCTGTGAGTTTTTTCTTTATTTTTTTAGTTTGGCTGATACATTTCATAGTACCATTAATTGATTTTTCTTTTTTTATTGCCACTCTTGTTACGCCAAAGCATGCTGTTGCGTTTTCAAGATGTTGTGATGATTTATGTACAAAGGCCCTTTAAGGACACACACACACACACACACACACACACACACACACACACACACACACACACACACACACACACACGCAGCAGAAAAACTCATGCCAGGCATTCTTGTAGCCCTGAGGGAGGTCCAGCTTGATTGGCAGAAATGTTTTTTTCCAACTGGCAAATATTGGCATATGAGCTCCATAGCTTGGTTGTAGAGGCGGGGAAGGTTTTGCTGATGAATTAAACCCCAGCCAAATTCACTCTGTGGTCCTTTCATTCCCATACGACACCTTTTATGCATTTGTCCGAACACCTTTTTTGTGTTCGCTCACCTTGGTCCAGTAATTCAAGCACAAACTCTCTAAGAAGTGAAGAGGCTTGGATTGCTGCTTAATTTAAAAATTATCTTGTTCTGCTAGGCTGTGAGAGTGAATGTATATCCACATATTTTCATCTTTTTTAAAAGTTACAATAGCTTTTTTTGTTGCAAAGGGAGTTGGGGGCTTAGACAAACTTGTGCAACACTTGATTCTTGCACTCTGTGATCGTAGCTGTTTGATTAAAGCTCACGGGCTTAATTGAGGAATGTGATTAGCTTGAAAATTACCCACTTAGAATTTAATATCGGCGTTATTCCTTTCAAAATGTTAAAATGAAAGGAAAGATTCCTTTTTGATGACTTAAGAGCATACAATATGTGATTTGGTAGCCTGCTACACTCTGATACAATTTTCCCTCTGTCTGATTGTGTATCTCTTTCTTTGTCTTTCTCATGAATGCTGTTTGAACACCAAGGGCAAACTATGAAGACATCTCGTTGAAGCAAGCTGTAATTTATTAATCATTTATTGACTCCTGCACTTCTGAATGCAGAAAACTGCAGGACTGTAAACAGACTAAACTTAGTGGGGGTTAGTTCTAACCGCCGGGTTAGTTCTTCCTCTCGACCTCCTCCCATTCTTTTTTTTCAAAGAGTATAGCTTTCCATTTACTTATTCAACAGTTCTTCCTTTGCCCACACTGGCCTCAACCTCACAAGATCTTGTCATAACATGTCTGTTCATTTAATATGCAATGCATGCGAACCCCATCTCTTTTTTCCATAATTAACTAATATATCTTCCCTCTATCATCCGTCTTGCTCAATCATGCCGTCTCTATCCCCATCCCCGGCCTCGCCAATAACGCTTCGGCTTTATCATAGGATAGATCGCTCTATAATCTCAAGGTGAAGAGCTAATACCATTTCCCCTGTGACCTTTAGCTTCCCTTCTCCGTGCAGACCAGACTGTGACGGCACCTCACCCCATCTTCAATTAATTCCCCGCTCTTCAGAATCAATCCACCGACTCTATCTGCTCAGTTTGAAAGCTCTGATAAAGACCGAATCCCTTTTACAATCTGGTACTTTGACACTTCCTCTTCCTCTCTACTTACTTGCCAGCCTCATAGAGAGTCTCTCTCTCTCTCTCTCTCTCTCTCTCTCTCTCTCTATATATATATATATATATATATATATATATATATATATATATCTTAATTATCAACATTTTTGACCGTTACTATATGTATAAATAGTAACGTTTTTGGTGGCGAGTAGAACGAGGCCGAGGGCGTGATTACTGATGAGCGACACCTGCGCGACGCACCGGTCTCGTATCTCTCATGGAGGAGCGGAAGCATAAAAGGTGGAGCGACGACAGAGGAGATCAAGAGAGGAACAGGCCTGATTTTCTGTTGTGTTTTGTTTTTGTTTTGTGTGGCCAGCAGTCGTCCGTGAGGGGCTGCTGGCTTATACTTTTGTTTTTGTATTTGTTTTATTTTAGTATTAGAATCTTAAACTTAGTTACAGTTTTTAAATAATAATTATAAAAAAAAAAATTGACTGTTACTCTATATATATATTTCAAAATTGTCAAAAATTAGTCAAAAATTGTGATAATTATTATTTAAAAATGTTTTTAAATCTCTTATACTCACCGAATCTGCTTTTATTGACCAAAGGTACAGTTAAAACAATAATATTGTTAAATATTATTACAATTTAAAATAACTGTTTTCTAATTTAAAATATTTTTAAAATGTATTTATTGCTGTGATGGAAAAGCTGAATTCTCATCAGCCATTACTCCAATCTTCAGTGTCACATGATCCTTCAAAAATCATTCTAATATGCTGATTTGGTGCTCAATTATGATTGATTATTATTGATGCTCAATTATTAATAACTATTATTATTACACATTTTGAAATGATAAATGGAAAGTTCACTGACCTTCATTTATTTGAAATAGAAATATTTTCTTTCTTAAAAAAAAATATATATATATATATATATATATATATATATATATATTTTTTTTTTTTTTTTTTTTTTTTTGCTGGTGCTGAAGTCTAATGAATTCTTTGTATTGCCTTGTTTTCATGCACTTATCTTTTTATAGTCCTAATAGTTGCTGTGGGTTAGTTTGTCTGTTAGAAAAATAAGGACAAAGTAATTTCATTAAAAGTTTATGGAGTGTTTTAATTCGCAGAGAGCAATATGTTTGAGTTGATATATTGCTCTCTGTGAAATCCGGCATCTAAAAACAAAGCTGCACCCATCACAAGGACATTATAAACCCAAGTATAATTACACTCATTCCGTGCGTTTCACTATTGAAATTGAAGTGTGTCTGTTCCCTGTCTGGAGTGGCTTGTATTAAATGAAGCCAAGGTTAAAAACCATGTAGACGACAGAGCCATTCAGACAGGGAAAGAAAATGCGACAAAGACTGGGAAATGGAGAAAAAAAAAATATTTCACAGCCTGTTTTACAAATACACACACACAGCTCATTCATTACAGTCACCCATCTACCATGGTTGGCACACACACTGGGGCCCATTACGAAGTTCTCCGGAAGCTTCTTCATAATGTGTCAACCTATGAAGACAATGCAAAGCAGCTCAGGTTTAAATATGCATCAGTGAGTTTTAAGACAGAGGAATGTGGACAGATATCGCTCGGGTTAATTCCTGCCACCATCTGTGGTCATGGTGGAGTTCTTGGCTCATGTGATGTCGCAAGTGACCCAGCAGAGTGGTTTGCATGAAGGCAAACGACAGATGTTTTAAACATTACATTAAGGATCAATATGCTACAGTTTTGCATTTTAGCCCTCTAGTTTGTTCCTTGAATTATTTAATTATTTTTACTGTTTTTGTGGGTGAACCCTAACAAGAACATTCAGTTCAGTTCAACGTTATTATTATTATTATTTTAAATAATTTAAGCAATATCTACAGGATGCATCCTGATACAATTAGTTTTACAGTAATTATTCTGCTGATTTTTTAAAAATAGTTTGGAAAGGATTTTTTTTTTTACTCGTACAATATTTTTTTCCTACTTCTTTCCTCTTATGTATATGGTACATAAAAGCTTGCGTAAGTCCTGGAGTTGTTTTAAAACTCTAGTTATTTCTGGCCTTTGAAAATGTAATGAGGAGTAGGATATCCCCAGTTAACCTTGAATCAAAGAGAAAAAAAAACTTCTGTTTATCTCCCAAGCGGCACTCGTTTTTTTTTAGTTTTTTTTTTTTGTTTTTAGGGAGAATTTGTCTTCTCTTTCTATCTGAGTGTCTGTGGCTGGCTTCTTTCTGCCCCAGTTGTTCGAATGCAACGTTGAATCCTCCAGGAGAGACAGTAACTCCTGTTCTGTTTGTGTGTGTGTGTGCTGTCTGTCTGTCTGAAGCTTCCACAAGAGCTGGACTCTTGTGCTGTGCTGAGGGAGTCTGATCACCGTCTGTCTGTTTGGGTCTGTGAGCATATCCATGAATCATTACGGTGACTGCAGATGGGCATAGCCAAATACAGCCATAAAACACAAGGAATCTGTTGTCATTTGGTTGGCTTCTACCTTTGACTGCTGCTGATTATTTCTCAGACCACGTCTATCTAACACTGTAAATCAAAGAAATATGAATTTAGCTTAATTGAATTGTGTTGTATATCCTGGCAGCCTCACTAGAGGAGGAAGTCTGCAGAAATGGA
Source organism: Gila orcuttii (assembly GCA_026230005.1). Lineage (NCBI taxonomy): Eukaryota > Metazoa > Chordata > Actinopteri > Cypriniformes > Leuciscidae > Gila > Gila orcuttii. Next base: position 10,544,986 of record JAPDVR010000024.1, read on the forward strand.
GGGCAAAAGGCAACTTAGACTTATTAATAGAGGTGGGAATCAACAGGGACCTGCTGAAATGATATATCTGTATCTTGGTCAGAATATGATAATGTTGTGATCATTCTTTGTTTAATGTGTAGTTATTGAAAATCTTTTGTTGAATTGTTTCTCTTTCATATGCACTGGACTCACAGAGCTCATTCTGAGTTTGGTTTGTGTTTGTATAGAAATAATGGAGTGTTATGGGAAGCTGTAAATCTGGTGCCATAGTAGCCAGACTTTTTCCCCCGTTGCCTTGTTATAAACACATGCAAATCTTGTGAAAAGGAAGTACACATAAGCATACTTTTAAAAAGAGTACTTTAAAATAATATACTTAAGTGTGAACTGAGTGTAATGTTTACAGAATTAAATGAATAAGCTGAACTAAATGGCTGAAATTTAGAATGCTTTTTTGACCAACATAAGGACTGAAGATAACAACACTTAAGTAGGACTTAAGTACACTTTACATGTAATTTCATAATCACTTCTTTTGTCTTCGAAATATAGCTAGTGTACTGCTAAATGTACTGACAACTGTTTATGATAAACTAAAATATACTTTATTGTCATTGAAATTGTATGTCATGTATTTAAATGTTTTTGTAATTACACATTTGTAAAGATGAAGCTGCAGTTTAGTACGATTCAAATAAATTAACTGTAAATGTAAAACCAAATTAGAGTTAGAATTATAATCAGGTACATTTAGATATGCTTTAGTATGTTAGTCAATGCATCAAAATAAGTGTACTTTTTTAAATCATGACAAAAGGAAACCGATGACGGAAGACTGGCATTTCCTGTCCAGTCAAACCCAACAGCTCTAAATATAAATCATTATTGTAGTCTTGCCGCAGAGACCCAGGATAAAAGGAGAACTCAGTTTTGAACACACATTTTATGTAATGGCTCAAAAACGAATTTCTAATGCAAAATTAAATGCAAAATATTCCATAAAGCAACATTTAAATTCTTCATTAGGCGTATTTAGAACTCATATACTATTGTGCAGTAGGTAAGAACGTTAGTTTTATTAATTAAAAATTTAATTTCCTGTGCTCAGCTCTTGTGGTTTCTCCCTGTCTGTCTCTCTCCTTTTGAAAGAAGACTGTACGCAGATATATATAGGAATCTCATAGTCTATCACCAGCTAGGACAGGAGCTGTTAGAGTTAGAGATAATGTTATCTGAACCTAATCGACAACACCTCCAGTCGGCCTTGCGCTGACCTGCCAGCTTCCTGAGCGCCCTTTAAATGCTGTCGGGTCAGAGTGTGACATCTTGATTTACTTTTATAGAAAGCATTTGTGTGCGTATAGTAATGTAGTTCAGGATAAGACTTAAAGGGGTAGTCGTTCCAAACCAATAAGGCTTTGATTCATCTTCTAAACACAAATTAAGATATGTTTAATGATCTGTCTCTCCATTGAAAGTCCAGGTAACAACGTAGAAGATCCTAAAAATCGTCATAAAGGTGTCTGAAAATAAATTTAGATACATCGGGTGGTTTAATCCAAATCAATGAGTTAAACCTGTTCATCTAAATTTAATCTGTTCATCATATAAAGCGATCGTATCTCGTATCTTGGATAAACCGCTCTATTCATATGGATTCGTTTTGCCTTTATGACTTTTTTGGACCTTATATATATATATATATATATATATATATATATATATATATATACGAGACCCTGTGGATCTTCTACGTTTCGGTTATTTGGACTTTTAATAGAGGGACAGAAACCTCTCTGCTTTCTCATCTTAATTTGTGTTTAGTCTTATGGGATTGGACCTACATTAGGCTATAAATGGTGAGTAAATGGTGACGACAATTTTAATTTTTGTGCAAACGATCCCTTTAAGTTTATGAGTGCTGTATTTTTTTAGAAGGTGTTTAAGACAAAGTTCTTAGAAATGAGGAGCGTTTGGCCTAAACGTTCACAGGACTGGACTGAGGGTTCTCTAGTGTGGAGAATGTCACGACCACAGAGCAGCAGATGGTAGAGCTACACCCAAAGAGAATGACCAATACAAAAGCACCTGGTAACTGCCTTTGTCCAGACACACAATGGCTGCCATGGGAGAGTCATTACGGCTCGATAGATGGGCCGTCTCTAGTGTGTGTCCTCACATCCCCATTGTTCCCCTGCGGTTCAATCGCTCGAACTTTTAGATAAAAGGTCAGATGATCTTCTCTCATGTCTGTCTTTATTGCAAGAGAGACCTTGAAACATATCAGTCATTTATATTCCTTACTTCTGATTCTTTTTCAGAAATGTCGCCCGTCTGGCCTTAAAGTAAAGGCTGACATTTTGACTTTCGATTTGCCACACAATAGACCCAGATGCCGTGGTAGGTTACAAAGATGAAGTTGAGAAAAAAAAGAATGATGTACATAGTTAAAAGCTCTTTCAAAGAGAAACGACTATCAGAGCATGTCTAGTCTTCCTATCATTAACGGAATCCATTATTTAAAGCTATTTATCACTAATGCTTTTAAATTTTTTAAAGGTTTATATTCAATGCATTCATTCGTTTCACAGAAAGATGGAGCAGTATATAATCAACTCCGAATGAAAAGATGTTGATGGAGTGGAGAATGCGTAGCTGTCTCTGTAGTTGGAGATGTTTTTGAGAGGGATGTGGAGTCAGATACGGGACACAGAAAGTGATGGTGGCAGGTGAGGAGAGGCTCTCTCAGCCCACATTACGACTCTGGAGCCGCTGCCACATCCACTCTGCCCACCTGTCTCATGCTGAAATGGGAGGAAAACCATGGTGACATTTCACAAACACGTGCACGCACACACGGCAGTGAGGAAGTAAACATGACGTCCTTTTGCTGCTTCAAATGCACAGAAGCACATGTGACATTGCTTTTAAAAAAAGTGCTGAATTTGTTGCAGCCGAATGGAACAGAATGCAGGGGTCTTGAGAGTTTTTTTTTTTTTTGTAACCTGACACCCTGTCAAAAATAAATAAATAAATAAATAAATAAATTGAACTAAAGGCTTTGAGACAGCATTTGCACATGCATCTTTACACAGAAAAGAGAAAGCATTCGATTTGGAATTATATGGCACCACTTCTCTCTCTCTCTCTCTCTCTCTCTCTCTCTCTCTCTCTCTCTATATATATATATATATATATATATATATATATATATATATATATATATTAATAATGTATTTTAATTTATTTTTATATTTATTATTACACTTATTTACTTTGTCAGATGAAATGTTGTTTTAGACAAAATATTATAATATATATATATATATATATATATATATATGACACTATGTGACTGCAACTGAAGTGAAATCTGGTTAACTTCAGACAAATTCATTTTTATTGATAAAGACATTTGAGAACCACGGCTCACATTCTAGTCCATTTTCCAGACTTTGGCTTACGGTGGTGTAGTGAATTGTTGAGAATTCTGTCGATTTAACATACCAAGGTAACGCATTCTATCTAGATAAAAGATTAGGTTTGCATGAATTTTACAAGAAGGCACCATCGTTTCCAATTAAAGCGTGTTTATGAAAATGTAACAGTGGCTGTTTCAGATGAACGAGAGTAGGATCCAGATGCAGCAAAAATGTATTCAAACAAACATAATAACAGTAAATCCAGACACGGGCAAGGAAGGCAAACAAAACTGACAACAAGCACACACGTGGTATCCATAATGGACAACACCAGACAAGGGGCATGAGAAACACTGGGGTATATTATACACAATTGGTAAAGAAGACACACCTGGGAACAATCAAATAACTAATCAACAAGAAAAACTACAAAGGACTACAAAACATGGCACTAGGACAGGAAATACAACAAAAGTCCAGACAAGACATGGGGATCAATAACTGCAAATAGCTCTGGAGTTTAAAAGAAAATGTTAAAGAAAATGTTTAACGTTACAAACGTTAAAATAGTTTCTTTTTTAATTTTTTCCCCCTAGAACAAAGAAATACGTGTTCAGATTCAGAATGTTTAGTCGTACACTCATTGTAATAGATAATTTTGGATTAAAGTTTAAAATAACCACACTTTTGGTTAAAATTTCACAGCAGTAAAAATGTCTCTACTGATTTAAAAAACCAGCCAGGTTCCAGACTTGCTTTCCAGCAGCATAATAGAGAGAGAACAGAACCTCAGTAGATTCAGATACAGTAGAACTCACATATCAGTGGAATCCTGAAAGTTAGCGGGCACTGTGCATATCACCAGACAGCTGCATTTTGACTTAATCGATACTTAAACATTCATGCACAAAATGAGCCTACCCTTCGTCTTTTTTCCTTTCACATATTTTAATGGACAAATGCACACAATGTTTTACAGGAAAGAGGCTTGTGCTTTTGTGAGCAGATGATGCACTTTAATTGCGTGTCCCCATCGAACCTTTTAAGGTTTATGAGGGAAAATGCAACTCATTGAAGAGGATTTAAATTTGAGCTCAGATGCGACTGTGAGACTCCTCTGGGTTCGAATATGAATTTATCGATTGCAAATGCATGTATACGCACAAATAGACACATGCTTAAAAGGAACTAGCATACATTCTATATATTACACAAAAAGGGAAAATGCAACTCATTGAAGAGGATTTAAATTTGAGCTCAGATGCGACTGTGAGACTCCTCTGGGTTCGAATATGAATTAATCAATTGCAAATGCATGTATACGCACAAGTAGACACATGCTTAAAAGGAACTAGCATACATTCTATATATTACACAAAAAGCAGTTTTTTTTTATTCTATTAAGGATAGGTCTGCATTTATGAAGAAAGACGGGCATATGCTTGAATGTTTCTTTTTTAATAACTAGTGTGAGTAAAAATATGGATAGGTGCAAGTCAAAGGCGATATTTTGGCGGTAAGGCTGTATTTTACAATGCAGATGTGCTTTAAAGAAAGTGCCAAAAAATGAAGTTAACTAGTTAACTAAAGGTTCGGGAGTGGGGCCACGCCTCAACCAGTTACCTGACTTCTCAAAACCCTATATCGGGCCGCCCCTTACAGTGCTGTTTGGCTCATTCTCGAACCCTGCCTACCCAACCCTCTCTCATCCATTCAACCATCCATATCATCCCTTCTTCTCTTCCCTTCCAGGTTGTATCGGGGGGTCCTAATTACTTGGCCTACATTGAACTGAGATAATGTCCCCAGTCTGAGTTTCCTGACCGTCAACACCAGACACCCAGATCAACCTGACTACCATCCCCTTTTCCCTTCCACTTCATCCTTTCTCTATTCATCCCCAACTCTCTTCAATAACAGATCAACCTGACTACCACCCGATTTCCTCTTCCACTGAATATTTTCCCTATTCATCCCCAGCTCTCTTCAATAAATCATTTCCGTCATTCATGTTTGTGGCGTGGTCCTTGCTAGAGAAAAGGTATTTAATGACATGTAAAACTTGCCATTAATGTGGCCAATAGTGCTTTATAAAAAAAAATTATGAACAGCTTTTATTCCAGACATAAAATGATTGACATGTGCTTTTACTCTTTACAATTATAGCAGTGAATTAAATGAGTAATTTGCTCTTTCTCCAGGTTTTTAGGCAGAATAAGACTAATGTTTTATCTGTCATAAATTAGTCTTGCTGTACATAAACAGCAAAAGGTCTTATACACAGTTTAGCCTTTTCGTTGCCACTTGGACAGAAATGTCTAACATTTTCATACATATTTCCAAATATTTGAGAATATAAATGGCACTTATCCTGACCGGTTTTTTATTGGCAAATCAAGTGATTTGTTCATTATTAAAGCCTGATAATCTACCCTTACCCATTGAAGTTTCTTAATTAAGCCAATCAGATTATAGTTTGCCAGGTCGAGAAAGTGCATTCCAGTGTTGTGCGCCAAAAGCATCAGATGGACTTTGAGTGTGAGAGTATCCAAGAATGAGCAGCACATCTGATAAACCAATTTGACACAGACACAGTGAAGTATATGTTATACATTATATATCTGTAGGGCAACACTTACACTATACATAACACTATACACAACGCTTGTGTGTGTATATTTAGAAAATGCTGCTTTTGTTTGTACATGTACAGCATGTACCATATAAACATATTTGACACGGAATCCACAGATGAAATGTATGAGGGTGTCAGAAGTCAGCACGTAAGGTGATGGTGCTGCGGTGGGATCAAGTTGTATTCTGGTAACTCGAAATGTGACAGTGTGAATCCCCGGAGGGTCATGAAGTGCCGTTAACTTATGTTCATCTTAACTACTTTGCAATGTTGTTAACATATTTGCCTGCAAAGAGGTCATTTGCATAAGCAATAAGTCATGATCTGTGTCTGCTGGTCTTTTCCATTCCACATTAATGTGCCTTTACAGACCACATTAATCCATCAATACAAGTCTTCGTTCTAGAACGGCAATAGTCTGCCACTGAACACTGATGTTGATCTTTATCCTGAGATTGTATGTGTGTGTGTGTGTGTGTGTGTGTTTGTGCAATCCTACACTCATGCTCATCCATTATTCAATGAGATGTATTGATTACCTGCCACCTGTCTGAGGCGTCAGGCCCACCGTCACACACCTGACTTTCAATGCAAACGGAGTCAGGTGTTTTTGGACATTTGTTTTCCCTTAAAGTCAGAGTTGACCTATACGCATGTGTGTGTGTGTGTGAAAGTTGCTATATGTGTGTTTGTGTGTATTCTTGTGAATTGCAATGAAATGGGAGGTCGTTTAAATTCATCAAGGCTGTTTGGTCACTTTCTTTCCATTAATTTTTGTTTCCAAATGAAGAGTTTTTCCAAATAGGCTTCATTCTTTTTCTAATATAAAAGCGTATGCTTGTGGAATATTAATGTGGGTGTCAGAGTTTTTGCACTTAGCATATTTGTGTTCACAGTTTGAGCTGAGATTTTTTTTATCTGCATTATGTATTCATAGGCCTTCAGATGGACTGATTTTGTAGTGAATGCTGCGCATATAGATGTACAGTACGAAAAGGTTGTTTTTGATCAAAGGTAAGTCTTGGTCTATTTTACACCGCAGTGTCAAAGAAGTATGCAATGTAGCGGTTTAATGAGTCTTTCCTGGTTAACACAGCTTTTGATCTGAATGTGATTGTAGCAAATTTTATCTCGGCAAGTGTGTGAGCTCTGTACAGCTTAACTGAGTTACTGTTTCAGTCTGTGTGAATTAAAAGCTCATGATGAGCTGTTTTTGCCAAGCTGATTAGTAGCAAGTTCCACTGATACTGTTTAGGGGTTTGAAGAAAACCACTCAAATTGTGTGGTTTGTTGAGGAAAGGTGTGTCATAACTTTCCTAGCCTCTAAACCAGATATAATGGGTGAAAACATACCATAAAGTTACATTGAAGGAGGGACCCAAGCAATATCTTCAGTATGGAACGAACCAAGCTCAAATCGTTCAAATCGGAATATTGCAAAAGCAATTTGGTAATTTAAGACTGTATTTGGTAAATTTTGTTCTGTCACAGGTTAAGTAGTTTGTCTTCTTACAGACTAAAAAGTCAAAAATATGCATTTTGGACATTTAATTAGCATATTATTGTTTCCATCCAGCATTTCTTTTTTTTCTTTTTTTACCAAAAAATAAATAAAAAATGCACTATTGCAAAAACAGTTAGGTAATGTTAGAATTTATTCGGTAAATGTAATGCAGGTAAATGTAATGCACAATTTTTTATTTTTTTTGCATCTTAATGTCTCCATCCAGTATTTCTATATTGGATAAATCTAAATATTGTTTAAAAAAACATTGTAATCTAAGAATGTATTTGGTAAATGTGTTTCTGTCATAGTTTAAACATAATTTGTCTTCTTAGAGAATAAGTCTGAAATGCATATTTTGGAACATTTATTTACATATTAATGTTTCCATCCAGCATGTTCTACCGAAAAAATTCAGTACATGTGTTTCTGTCACAGTTTAAGCATAGTTTGACTTCTTACTGAATAAATATTTTAAAATATGCATTTTTATTTTTTGTATTTATTGAAACATATCATTGAAACATTTCTTAATGTTTCCAACCAGCATGAAAATATATAAATTGAAACCTGACTATAAAGACTTTGAACCAAGTAACCATTTAGAACACCCTAAAAACATTAGTTTTGTAGTACCAATATTATGTCTATCATTTGATTTGTCATATGACACAACATGACTGCTTGGCATAGGAACATGTTTTCCTATATGTTCAATCATATGATTCCTCTCCAGCGTGTTACGTCGTCCTCCAGGATCTCAGTAGGTGGTCCCCAGCCTCTTTTAATATCAGTTTAACAATATCTGATTACATCCATGTAACAGGATTAAGAATGCCACTTGCATGCCTCTGTCATGCCAGTTCCCAGTTGAGCTTTCATCAACACGCTGATATACCATGATGCACAGGCAGTTTGTTGGTGGGTGTGTGAAGCATTTCCTGCTGCTGAGGATTTAACTCTTGAGAGGCAAAGTCCGGAGCCAATCATGGCGAGTAAGGATGAAAGAACAGCACGTCTGACAATCTGCTTATTGTTTGGAGTTCTACAGGGGTATATCAACTCATTCTGTAATGAAGATTGATTCATTGTTATGTTTTTTGACCAGTTTTATATAAGTCACTTTTTGTAAATTAAACGGGTAAAGTGTGACCAGTGCAGTCTTATTCCTAAGTTCACAGATTTCTGTCAAATGAAACGAAATACAATAATACAGAATCATAAGTAAGGTGCTGTAAGGTGCGGTCACATTTTGGTGAAATTTTACAGCAAAAAAGTTCCACTGTATATTGTCAGTAGTGTAGTGATGTATGAATCACAGCTCACACAAAAGTCACTTTCAAATAAAACAACTTTCAGTTGGTGATTTAGAATGCAGCACATTCATGTGACCAAACTGAACCCGTTTGGAAATCTGCATGGGGAAATCTTTCAACCTCACACCCTCTTTTCTTATTAAAGCTGTTGAAAAGTGGATCGGACTGGGCACCAAAACACACTTGTAGCCAATCAGCAGTAAGGGCCATATACACTCATGATGGGGTATGAGAGAGAGCTCAGTGCACAAGACAGATATTAGCAAATTGACTGTAGAAAGAGAGAGATGGCAGAGATAATACAGAGGGAAAAAGGCAATATAACATTAAAACGAATAATTATGATCAGAAAAGAGGTAGAATCTGCATTAGAGAGAACTGGAGAAGGAGGGGAAGGCCTGAAAACAGATGCCGAGGTTGCTTTATTTCTTTTCGATATGTGAGTAACGTTGTTTTGCTGTGTTTCACGTAACTAAGATATGCTGTCTTATCCTAATGTGTTTTTGGGATGCTCTTATATTGATTGCTATAACTCCTTAATCTTGTCACATTTGTACTATATTAGTTACTTGGACTATCGTGTAATGTAGGGAGCTTTTGATGAAAACTGTGTTTGTGTTTTGGGGATGGAAAGAATGACTTTGCCATCAAAAGAGTAGAGGAGCTAAATAACAATTAGACATTCAACCTGAATTATAATAGTAACACAAATTGCTTTCACTTATTGATGACATCATACTATGGCGGCAGGCATAGCAGATTCTGCCATAGTCGTTGCCTGTGTTGCATAATGTGTATGTGAATGTGGGGGCGGAGGCATCGATATCGATATAGGGGTGTGATCCTTTTGGGTAGGGGCGTTTGATTTGGTGATTTCAAATATCAACAGCGTTTATCAGAAATCGCTTACTGTACCTTTAAAATGACTGGATTTCTTTCACAGAAATCCACTGAACAACGGTAAATGTGACTGCATCTTTATTGTTCATAAAATAAGGATATTATGGGTCTGAGAAACAGAAAACACTTCGTTTAGTCTTCTTTTGTCGAAGCACACACATGTTAGAAAGCAGCTTAACTTGCATGAAGGTAACTATAGTTAATTTAAAGCGTGTGACCATGTATCGTGCTGAGCTTTTTGCCTGCTCGGCAGGACCACCGCTAGGCTATCCCCAGGTTGCCCGCCTAGAAGATTAGAGGGCCTTATTCTCCATTTAGCCCTTTAACACCTGCTTTCTCTGGTGAGCGAAAATCGCTGCCGACAGGACAGCTGGGCTGAGCACTTTATTGAAAAAAATATGCCGTATAAATTGTTTTGGGCACTGCAGCAGAGCAGAAGCCTTATAAAGACCTTTCAGATTCCCCAGTGTCTAGGCCGATGGCATTTTAGGACAAAAAAGAATCCATGAAACAAACAAAGATGTGGCTTCTGTCCTTTTCAGGTCTGAGTCAGGAAAGATTTATTTATTTTTTGACACGCAGTAACACTTGAAGGCTTTCAGGGGGGCGGTATGAATTAGTAAGCGAGGGAAAGGTAAAATTCAGGGACTGCTATTTTTTATCTTTGGTGTAAAACAGTGTAGACTGGGTCAGCTTTGGGTATCTGTTGAGTTCCATGCAGCCTTCTAAAACAAATTCAGTGGGGCGGATCTTCTCGACCTGTTCAGAGTCGTTTTTGGCAGCCTCTGTTTGTGTGATGCAGATTCCGTCACTGTGATTTGCATATCTTGCTGAGTGTGTTTACACATTTACATCTCATATGCTTTTCGATACAGAGACTCCGTCGTCTAAGTGCCTCTCGATATGAAGAGCTTTGTAGGTTCGCTGTAGGCTTAACCATCATCATCAAGCTGTAAAGCCCTTCCTCCATTATATTTACTTCACACCTCTGTTAATGTTTTACACAAAGACTTTCTAACCAGCGTTGATTGCTAGTTAGATTCCTTACTTTCTATATAATTGTCAATTGTCAATGTTGTTGGTTTTCATAGCAAAAAGATGAAGAAAATATATCCAGACGTCAGATGCCACGAGTGACGCTAAGTGTCTTATGTCTTATTGCCTAACTGTTATTGCATTGCAGATTTGTTCGACCTCACTTGCTGAAGAGGGGGAGCTCATTTTTGACGTTGTGACACTAAAAAAATTGTGACACTTGAAATTAGATGGTGTGATCATATTGTCTAATTTCATCATCATTGTTCATCTTTCAAAACCATCGGCATGACAGCTAATCCGAGCTTACCTCATGAGATCATCAAGATCGTTGCATTCAGACTGAAAATGGCAGGGAAACAATATCTCAGTATGTGGGCTTTGTGGGATAAATGATTGGTGGACACCTTACGTTGATTCTAGACACGATCGACACATGATATACACATGCACACAGTCACAGATGTTGTGTAGCCTCTTAGTTCATAGAGCACCTGCTGTGGTGTGTGTAGTGCTGGATAGTGTCTATGGCTACATTGACTTTATGTGCTGGAAAACTGGATTCCAATGTTTTAATCAGAATCAATGATTTTGTCCACTTTCATGTTTTCTCACAATCTGTCTGTATCTATCTATCTATCTATCCATATCTATCTATCTATCTATCTATCTATCTATCTATCTATCTATCTATCTATCTATCTATCTATCTATCTATCTATCTATCTATCTATCTATCTATCTATCTATCTATCTATCTATCTATCTATCTATCTATCTATCTATCTATCTATCTATCTATCTATCTATCTATCTATCTATCTATCTATCTGTCTGTCCTGATGACAGAACATTTGTGTAGTGTGAATGTAGCCTGTAGTTCTGCAGCTCTGATGACCCTGTTAAACATGTGACACCACTAATTCATCACAGCAGTCTGGAATAATCACATCAGTCCATTCTGTGGTCACGCTATCTCTCTCCGTACCTCTTAGTACTCTTCGTTTGTGTAGGCCTTTATAGTGTCTGTCCTTCTGCTGCCCTTCCTGTGTTCATGGGGATCTGCCACGTCTCCTTGTTTATCTTCTTTTATTCTCTTCCGTTACCTTTGCAAACAGGGCAGATAATTGTATTAATGGGGTGCATGAATCGCCAATGCAGCCATGTGAGAAATCATGCTGCTGCTGAGTCCTACAGCCTGACTGCTGCGTGCGGATCAGCGCAAGCAAGCAAACGTCTATTTTCAATGCACATGGCTAATTGTTCTATTCTGTCTGACCTACAGTAGTGCTCTGTGACCTAGAGTTTGATTTTCTGTAATTAATTGATCTGTGATTAATTGATCATCATTTTTAATGATGTGAGGCTCAGTCAGTGCACTTGAAGGGTTTGAACCAGATTGAGACTTGCCAGCTAATCTGTGCGGCCATGACAAGTTTTATATTTTTACATATTTTTTTCCGCTTTTGATGGTTTGACATAGACTGTAGCAGGTATATTAGGGTGCTGTCACTTTAAGACCTGATGCACATTACGCAGATCTGAGACATGCATCCAATTTTAGTCCCAACTCTTTACATTAATTTAAGACTTTTTTTAACTAATTTAAATCTGTGGATAAGTGAGGATATTGTCATTTTGTAATTTTTTAATATGAGTTTATTTTTTACTCCATCTGATTATTTGTAAGTGTGAACTTGTGAAACTGCAAGGGTAGCAAAATTATGCCAGAGAAGAAAAAAATGGATGCTGTGTTAATTGTTTTAAATATTTTTAAAGTGTTGAACAGAAAATATTAATCACAGAAATTAGCGCACTGTTTTTACACTCCTAATATATATGTATCTATATATTACAATATCTACAACAAGGTTTTGCAGGTTAGTATGGTTCCCTAAAACCTCAGTGTTTTAATATTTGACCAAGAATTAACATCTACAGCAGACAAACTGAGTCTCTTATCATTTCGAGACCTCAGATGGTGAGATGTGTGTTTTGGGGTTTCTGGCGACAGGTGGTAAGACAAATGTGCGGGAAAGTGATTAAGTGAGTCGAGTGGGGAGGATTAGAGCTCAAATATTTTCTTTGGAACAACTGATAGTGAAGGTTCAGGGGAGGTTAGAAATGAACATACATCCTTTTGCTGAAACTTTATCTACTCTCATTCATTACAGATCATCAGGTGTTTTAAACCTGCCTCTCCGCTAGATGTGTGATGAACAGTCGTGTTTATTTCCTAATTAAGGTTCATAATCCAGAACGTTGTCATAAACTGCTTCTGTAATTGTTTTGTTCCACCCATTATGAAGTGGTAATTGATGGGCACTGGGGTGGAGAATTTGTAGCTGTTTACTTTTCTGGGATAGTTATCTGGGAAAACTTGTTATCCCAGAACCACATGGGTATGTTCATGCACAAACATGCAGTTGTATACATTCTACATAATGATCCAAATAGATATAGGTGAGATGCTTTTAATAATCGCAGCTCATGTGAAAAACTGTTGGTTGTTTACTGTCCTCTGATCCCTCAGTGCGTTTACGTAACTTGTTTTCCTGAGAGCAGAAATGAGGTTTTGTGGCCCTGGCATGCCGCTCTGTTTTCCCATTTGAGCTCCATTGTGAACGGGAGCTCTCCATCCCAGATGGGCCGTGCTTCCTCTCTCCCGGGCAGCCACGCGGGTTACTTCACGGCCCTGCCAGCCGAACTCATCAAGCGGCAATAGACAGGATGCGGCTGGACGAGAGAGATGTTATGATGTAGGTTGCAGTCAACATACACACACAATAGTGTACACCTCTACACTCACCAATTCATTTGCTGCTTTCTGGCGTTGTGTTCAGTGATTGGTATTTTTTTTTCTTCTCTCTCTCTCTGCCTCTCACCCTCCTTTCTCACTTTGTGAGCTGAATTCCAATTGCGGATTTGTTAGACGTCAGCAACGTTTGTTCTTCCTGTCTTAAATCATTTCATCCAGTCATACACACCTGATGCTGTTTTGTTTGTTACAGGTGAGTGCCCATATTTGCTGTGGCCGCTGCTCTTGTCCTCTCAGGTCTCCGTCATCTCCTTTAGTGATTGTTCTTGAAACATTTTTTCCTCACTGTACATTTGTTTCTATCGGACTCCATTGGTAAAACAATAGCTATAACAATAATAAAAAAACACACGAATACTGTGTTTCAGAGCAGTTTTGTGAGTGCAGACTCATCAAGTATCATTCTGAAATCTGTATGGTTTAGCCAGTTAGTAATACAACTTAAATGATGTACTATACACTGTTCACTTATACTATGCATTTGAGTTGTTGTTGTTAGCTTTAGCATGTTTAGCTTCTATCTCTACCACTTCACATAATAAATTGTCCAATATCCCACACTTTTTATAGGTAAACAAGTTAATTTCACTACATTTCACTGCTTTTTTCACGGTGTGAAGACACTAATTACTACAAAAAGTCATTGCATAGTGTATAATGCTATAGGATGCATGTTACATTTGCTAAGATGTTCTGGGTTGTTTGTTTACTGTCCCATATCAAAAGATCCAATATGGACCCAAACTGATGCAAGTATTTAACAAGGTCATTTGTACAAAAACGTGATTTTTAGAAAAAAGTAAGCATGAATGTCCACCCCTAACCCTAAACATAACCATCAGTTGGGCATAAGCAGATTTTACGAAAATGTACATGAGATTGTACAGATGTATACAAATTAGCCACCAATTCAGCAAAATGTAAACTAATTGCCATGGTATCGTTGATAGAGCCTAAATATGGCTCAGGGTTCTCTTTCTGTGTAAAGGTGTGGTCACATTTTTATTTTTTTTTGTACACATACTTGCAAAAGTACATCAATATGTAGGTGGCTTGGACTCCACATACAGATAGATTAACAGGCACAATCTTTTTCTGGACATCTAAATCTTTTTTTTATTATCTCCAAACTCCAATGAGTCTCCATTTTCGAGGAGGAAAGCTCTGTTTGTGTATGATAGTCTGTCGGGAAGCAGACCTGCTCGCTCCTTTAAGAGGCCCTGATGCATGAAGTGCTGCTAAATTACATATCATTTGCTCGTCTTTTCATTGGGCTTAAATGGGGCTGTAATGAACGTGTGCCGGCGTCTCTTGATCTTTTGCTGCCGTCTGATAGTGAGAATAGTCAGTGGTTGTATGTATCCGTGTTTGTGTGTGTGCGTTTTTGGGACTTGAAAAGGCCTGACATTGGCCTCTTTTAGTCACAATATGAAAGCTCTGACTAATTTCACAGTTTAGTTAAATTGTACAGATTCTTAAAATATGTGGGCCTCTATCTAATGCTCAATAGAGAGTTTGTGCAAGTCTCTGTTACAGTGTTAAAGTGTCTGATTGCCTCATATAGAATACTTTTTGGTCGACACATCCACGCATAAGCGATTAACCTCGTTGAGGGAACTGTCTTTGATGTATTTGATTATGAAGTGTGTTCAGTCCAATAGGGATAGCACAAACAGCCCGAGAGGGTGGGGAAGAGTGCACAAACTTAACACGAAGCACACACAAACAGTCTGTATTTGAGGAAAGGAGCAAATGAGGCCGATGAGTACATGATCTCATCATCCATCCATAATCGAGTGCATCATCCATTAGTTGTGAAAGTGAAACAGACTTTTGGGTGGAAGTCATGGTTTGGTGTGAGATGTGATGGGGAGATTCAGGAAGCTGTGTGTACATTTAGGATTATTGTGGTTTCTGTGACTGTGAATATGTGGTGTGAATGACAGACATAGAGGACCCTCTAAAGGAAAACAATGTAACTCTATACTGTCTACTTCGGGAATCATGCTTATAGCAATAACTGAGTCATAGCAACTATGGTGAATGATTTACATATTTATATACTATGGTATTTACATGGTATTGTCATGGTGCATATCCCCCCCCAAAAAAAAATATGTTATTAAACATGATATTGTGAACACTAAGCAAACCAGGACTAAATGTATTTTTTTATTTTTTTGATCCAGACCAAAAGAACCAAGAAAACCGAACTACTAGTGTGAACACAACCTTAGTGTAAATAGACAATTTATAAATATGTTAAATATGCTCCAACTTATTCTTAGACAAATATCAGTTTTATTTGTATTTTTTTGGTTACTAAATAATTTAAACTTTCCATGTGTTTTCTGTCATAGTCTTGATTACAAAAAAAAATGATTTTTTATTGTTTGTTAATAATATTGAATGAGTAGATGTGTATATTCAAAACAAAAAGATGTTTTTATATTAAATTTAGTTTATTACAGAATAACAATGTAACGAGTTTCGTTGTTATTGGAAGAAGGAGGTGGGAACCGGCAAACATTTAACACTATAATAAATAAACAAATACAAAAACAAAAGTAAAAGCCAGCAGCCCCTCACGGACGAACACAACATAAAATCAGGCCTGTTCCTCGCTCGATCTCCACTGTCGTCGCTCCTCCTTTTATGCTTCCGCTCCTCCGTGAGCGATACGAGATCGGTGCATCGCGCAGGTGTCGCTCATCAGTAATCATGCCACCGGCGTCGTGCTGCTCTCTCGCAGCCCTCGGCCTCGTCCTGCTCGCCACAAACAATAAAACAAAAAGCTGTCAAAACATCAACAAGCAAATTTTCTCTATATAGACTTAAAGGGATAGTTCACCCAAAAATGAAAATTCTGTCAGTATTTACTCACCCTCATGTTGTTCCAACCCCGTAAGACCTTCGTTCATCTTCGGAACACGAATTAAGATATTTTTGATGAAATCTGAGAGCTGGATCACTCCTCCATAGGCTTCTTCAGGGATTGAAACTTGCCAGCCCCGAAAAGTTATTAAAGACATCGTTAAAATAGTCCAAGTGACTACAGTGGCTCAATCTTAAGTTTATCAAACGACGAGAATACTTTTTGTGCGCAAAAAAAACTAAAATAACGACTTTATTTCAACTATTCATTTCCTTCTCTGTTGGCCTCGAATCAGTTCACTAGTAGAATAGCGTAAGCTTCTGTTGTTGTACGTCACACGCATCACCCACATGACCAGAGTCGGCCAATAGTGAGCCTACGTGTGACGTAGCTCAACGCAATCACACTACGTTAACTGACTGACTTGAGCCACTAACTGAGTTAACTGACTTGAGCCACTGTAGTCACTTGGACTATTTTAACAATGTCTTTAATAACTTTTCGGGGCTGGCAAGTGTCAATCCCTTAGAAGCCTATGGAGGAGTGATCCAGCTCTCAGATGTCATCAAAAATATCTTAATTCGTGTTCCGAAGATGAACGAAGGTCTTACGGGGTTGGAACAACATGAGGGTGAGTAAATACTGACAGAATTTTCATTTTTGGGTGAACTATCCCTTTAAAGGAA
Organism: Gila orcuttii; assembly: GCA_026230005.1. Lineage (NCBI taxonomy): Eukaryota > Metazoa > Chordata > Actinopteri > Cypriniformes > Leuciscidae > Gila > Gila orcuttii. Next base: position 10,562,159 of record JAPDVR010000024.1, read on the forward strand.
TATATATATATATATATATATATATATATATATATATATATATATATATATATATATATACCTTTAAGTCTATATATAATTGTATATATATATATATATATATATATATATATATATATGAAAATAAATGTAATTTGGTTGTATTACATCAGATGTGTATTTTATCAAATTTAACCGTAATCATGATATTTACATTGAAACTATCGTGTCTTTAAACCAGTGAAAAACGTGCACAAGCCACTTAGTTTAATCCTCTTCATCCCATGTGAGACATAAAGCTGCAATGTACAAGCTACACCTGGGACTAACTAAAGTGCCCCTATTATGGTTTTTCAAATATCCCCTTTCATACAGTCTGTCGTTCTTACTACTTTGAGTAAGATAAAGCAAGAGCAAGATTTGTTTTGCAAACTTTAATGTTACATAAGTCATTCACGTCACGCTACTGCTAGGTTAACTTGTGCACTGACGTATTGATACAGTTAATACAGTTCCCGCATGTGCACCACAATAAATTAGAAATATACACATCGGTTTGTTGATGGACAAACACTTATTAATGCTGATGGTGAGGAATTAGTTAAAACATCTCATAATGTATCTCAAACTAAGTGCCTTAAAATAGCATATTTAGCACTTAGCACTTTAAACTTTTTAACGCCTTTGTTTTATTGAAACTTCTTTCTTTGTACTAAACTAATGCACAATGACTGGTAATGTAGAACTGAATAATGTACAAAATATAAATGCTCACTGCCTTCGGACAGGAATCTCACTTTCCCTGTTTTAAAACAATAAAACAATTTTAAGAAATAGAAAATAATACCACAGAATTATGACAAACATCAAAGTGCGAGATATACCACGCAGAGGAAGTTAATTTAAAATTCCGTATTTGTATTTATCTCGAGTTTTGTTTCATTGTTTACTATTTAATTAATTCTTTATTTAATTTAACACTTTATTTAAAACTGTATTTTTTAAAATAGTAATGTTCAAAACATTGTTTCCCAAAATTGTAATTCCTGTGTAAGATAATATACGAATACATCAATCATAAATCATACATACACACATACAAACACACACACACAAACACACTTTATTCTTTCTTTTACTCACTTGTTCCTCTCTGTTGTTTATGATGATCAGATCTGCTCCTCTCTCTCTGTACAGTCTCTTCTGCTCTCAGTCAAGCTCTTCGTCTCACTCGGCATGTAGTAAAAACTGAATTTATAGTAAGTCCATCCATCTGTAAACAACCAGTTTAGCTGTTAGCTCTTTATTCCCATTTACACTCACCTGTCAGTATCTCAGAACAGATAGTAAACTCATAGATTATGAACACTGAAAGTTACTAAGAACACAACCCAATTACATCATGCTTTACATTATTTTGCTGGATAGCAAATAACTCTCTCTTCTGTGTAGTTTGTGCTCTTTGTATAGATGTGAAAACACAGCACTATAAGCAGTCAGCAGAAGAACACACAGCAACACCAAACACACTGCAGCTGCACTGGAGTTCCCTTTCAGTCGCTCACGTTCGACGTAGTCGACGTGTCGACTGATTGGGATCACGTCAGGGAGCCAGTCATCTTTGAGTACTATTGAAATGAGTACTATTGAAATTTCTATCACACACTCTGCCCCCGCGGCGCGGATATAAATACAGAAGTGGATGCACACACTAGTTGCCTTTCGCTTCAGAGCCGATCGTTTGATGTCTCTGAAGAGTGCTGTTGTTTACAACGAGCGAGTGTGTCGGTGTTCTTTTGGAAGACTCTCCCAGTGCTGGTGGTTTCTACAGCGGAGTGCAGCGGTGATCGCGAGCTTTGAGCTCTCAACTGCTGTTTTAACAGCAACAAATGTTTGAGTTTGTTGACGGCTGGTTAGAGGGCGGAAAGGTGAGTGCTTCACTGTTTCAGTTCACTGTTCATTGTTGCTGCGGTCATTCCCCTGTGTGCTCCGGCACTGGTTATGGGTCCTATTTCCTGAAAGAGCAACACGGGTGCGTTTGCGTCTTTTTCAAGATGTCATTCCACCCATGCGTTTCTGGATGCGGTCGTTCCCTGTTCCTCTCTGACGGTCACAGTGCAGTGTTGAGATCGAGACTCGCCTTCGTCCGCATAGCTGGAGTCCCCATTACCATGCCCCACCCCCAGGTGCCGTGTGGGATGGGTGATCGGAGGATAGTGATGGATGTCTCGCCCGGTAACCATTCCCTGTGGGCTCCTCACTCCTCCATCACACCGCAGCCGGTGGAATTTCCTGTTGAACGTGCTGGTCCCTCTGTAATGGGCCGATCAGTCGCTTCAATTGGGGTTCCCCCAAAACGATAGGATGTCAATAGCAGCATCGGAGGGTGAGCTGGCCTCTGGAGATGACAACTCAACTGTGTTATTTCCCTCTGGGAGTGTAACGTTGTCCGAGCCGGATCCATAATTGTCAGCTATGCTGAAACGGGCTGCCGGGTTCGAGTGGAATCCTCCACCGTGTCCCGCTCAGTCTCGGTTGGAGGATTGGCATCTCGGGGGGGGGGGCGCACTGGTTCTCAGCTCGCCACCCCAGTGCCTTTCTTTCCCGAAGTGCATGGAGAACTTACCAGGTTGTGGATGGCACCTTTCTCTGCCAGAAACTGCCTGAATAGTTTTTTCCCCCTCACTACCCATGACGGAGGAGCGGTAAAGGGTTGCGAGGCTATCCCTCCAGTTGAGCGGTCTGTCGCAACACAGGTGCACCTGTAAAGCCTTGCACCCCTCAGCCCCCTCTTGTTCGCCAGCATGCCAGATGGGTGTGGTTCGAGGGCCCGGTCATCCGCCTTCTCATGCATCCCTGGCTGTCTCGTGGAGACAGGTAATTGTTGTGCACCATACTCAGACCCTGCTTCGGGCTGCCTTCGGGCCTTCCGAGCCGGGTCCCTGTCCTCCACCTCACTGCCCCACCTCGGGTACGTCTGTGGTCCCCTGGCTCGGTTTGTGGAAGCCAAAAATGCTTCCCAACCGGTCCAGATGGCCCCAAACTATACCATCAGACTCGGCTTGCGATTCCTTTTCGCTCGGCTTCCGTCCAAGCTCAGTGATATTCATCACACCTAGGTGTTGAGCAGATATGCTCCTAAAATTAGTGAAATATATCACATCTAGGGGCTTAGCAAAGATGCTCCTAAAAGTTAGTGACTTCCGTCACACTTGAGTGTTGAGCAAATATGCTTCTAAAATTAGTGACTTTAGTCACACCTAAGTGTTGATCAGTGCTCCGGTCTTGTGTGTGCACATCGCAGTCTACTGGTGAAGGACGCGATGCAGCCGCTCCCTCCAGCCGATATGAAGGCCGTTTTTTATAAGCCTGTACTTCATTGTACCCTAGAGATGTGGGTCACGACCTTCTTGGTCCTGTGTTAATTGAGACTGGCCCTTTTTCGAAAGCCTCCGTTCAATTTGATACACAGAGATGCATTTCCAAATACTCCCCCCAAGATTGGTCTGCAGCATTTGACCTGAGAGACATGTACTTCAGATCTCTATCCTTCCGCACCACAGGCCATCCTGTGTTCATGCGTTCGAAAGGTGTGAAGTATCATTACAAAGTCCTACTCTTCAAGTGCTCATAGCCAGTTGGGTCCTCATGTCAGCTGGGAAAGAATAAACTCGTCCACTGGCTGAAGATCTCTTTTCTAGTTTGGAGATGGATTCGGTTCACCGCATCTCTGAAAAAGAGTGTGTGGATGGTTAGTGCTGTATAGAAGTGAGAAAGGGTCCCACTGAAACTCTTCAGAGGCTCTTGGGGCTTATGGTAGATGCAGCCGCTCGGCTTCCTCCATATGAAGACCGCTTCAGCACTGACTTCACGGTCGAGTCCCAAGGTGGCCGTGGCAGAGCGGCACGCTCCATGTGAAAGCACCCTGGCCTGCTGCCAAACCCTCAATCCGTAACAGACCTTTTGTTTCTCCGGACCAGTGGTCCCTAGAACAAGTGTTGCTCTCGGCTGAGGGGCCACGTACAAAGGGCATGCACTAACGGAGGTCTGGGTGGCCCTCCGACTGCATTGGCATCCATTGCCTCGAGTTGCTTGCAGTTCATCTCGCTTTGAGACACCGCTACTCAGCGAATTTGTACTGGTCTGAAAAGACAACATTGTGACCATTGCGCTACGCTTCCCTCGCATGTCACAACTCGCCCGCCACCTCCTCCTCGGAGTCAGAAGTTTCTGAGGTCGCTTCATTCCACTTATTACTCCTGTCCAGTTCAATTGTGCCGCTGACTAGCCTCACGACAGCCTGTGGCCCAGGGAGAGTGGAGACTTCAAGGCCGCACGGTTACATCTGTTGCCCCTCCGGACTCGTCCCTCCGCCAGTTGTTTTTCCTCCGGTCTGAGTGGACATCCCTTGACACAGAAAGACTCTGGCCACAGCTGGCCCCGGCGCCCCCACAGAAATGCGTTCCCCAGTGAGCCTTCTTGCACAAAACTGTGCTAAAGTCAGGGAGGAGATGGAGCAGGTCTTGCTAGTTGCCCCTTATTGGCCCAACCAGACCTCTCCTCTCGACAGCCTTTCCTGACTCCTCCCTCTGAGTACATTCTCAGGGATGGGGCATGATGGCACCCGCTTTTAGACCATGGAGAGTTCCAGGTCTGTTTCTAAAAAGAACGGGACGTGGAGGTTCTGGTTACTACCGTGAGAATTTTTATGCTGTAGAGACCATCACTTCTGTGAGAGCACCCTCTCAAAATGAGGCACGCTCCCACTTAGAAGTGTAACCTATTCGTTGAATTGAGTCTTCTCTCCGTGAAGAGATGCCAAAGGTGTTCGATCACTTCAGTGCTTCTTTCCTGCTAATGGGTTGGAATGAGGGCTGTCTCCTCCAACTCAAAATGTTGTTGCCTCTGTATTGACGCACATCATGATGCAGTGGATACAAATCCGTGGGAAGCACAACTTGATAGTCAGGTTCCTGAGGGGAACAAGGAGACTGAAACGCCTTGCGCCCCCTCTTTACCCTCTTGGGACTTATCTCTGGTGCTACTGCACTGCAGAGACCTCCCTTGAATCCTGCAGGCAGTGAGTTAAAAATCCTGTTTTTATAGAAACAGTTCTCCTGCTTGCTTGGTCTCTATCTAGATGGTAGGGACTTGCATGCATTTTCGGTCAACGAATCGTGCCTAGAATTCGGGCCTGCTAACTCTCATGAAATCTGAGACCCCAGCCTGGATATGTGCCCAAGGTTCCTATATCTCATACGGAACCAGGTGGTGAGCCTGCAAACGCTGGCCCGGAGGAGGCAGACCCAGCCCAGGCTTTTTTCTCTCCGTCCACTCCATTGCGGTTATACGTGGTCAGAATGCAAAGCCTGGACCTCAGACAAGCTCTTGTCTGTTACGGAGACCAGCAGAAGGGAAGGCTGTTTCCAAGCAGAGGTTGGCCCACTACATGTTGATACACCGAGAGAAAGACCACTGAAATATGCTCAGGATACAGCAGCATGTCCGTAGAGGTGAATGGACATTTACATCTCTTTTTCTAAAGAGACGAAGTGCTTTCGGCTCCAAAGAACAAAGCTGAATGAGTGGTGCACACCAGTCTCCTTTTATACCCATATGTACGGGTGAGTGGATGGGATGCAAATTCCACTTGCCAATTCTCTTTTTTGAAAATGTCAGAGGTGTTTGGGGCTCCCAAGAGCGGCCCCAAGTGTCGGTAATTTGATATGACGCTAAAGTGACCGACAGATAGGGAACGTGAGTTAAGTAATCAAATTACGTTTTTCAAGTAATGAGTAAAGTAACATAACTTGTAAATTTACAACAAAATTTCTGAGTTACTTTTACAAACAAGTAACACAAGTTACTTTGTTTTCCCATTTATTGACTGACACCTCACCTGTCCCCATGTTGAGAAAAATTGAGATTGAGTTGCTGCGGTGTTGTGTGCATTGTGTAAACATGATGCATGGTTACTGTAGTTTTAGGCTAAATTTTAGGCATTTACTCATCTCACTTGCACAAAAACAGATTCACTATTCCTAAAAAAATAATACAAACAGTAAAATGTAAAGTCAGAATATTACACAAACCTGCAACTTTTTGATTCACATCCATTTTTATAGCGCTTTTCACAATACATATCGTTTTAAAGCAGTTTCACAGAAAATGCATGTTTATACATTATAATTTAGGGTGATCTGTTGTCAGAGGTGACTGTGTCCAAATCCAAGTATTTTAGAAATGTACATATACAAATCACGCAGTCAGCTAACAATGTATTAATGTATGGCATAAACAATTAGCTCATTGAAGTAATTATAACAAGTTGTGGACATAGTGATTACACTTTCTTCTCCTGCGTCCTATTCTTCTGCAATCCAGAATGGCAACACAGCTAAAAGGTTTGTTTAAGCTGCCCCCTCTTCTGTGCAGGCATACATTTGCATTTCCTTTAGCCTGAGGCTTATAGAAAGGGCCTTTATATTTGCCAAAAAGGTTTTTTGCATCGTTTTTTTTGCAATCGCACCTAATGCGATTAATTGCGATTAATCATTGCACAGCACTAAAAAAAAGTCACATAATTAGTTACTTTTTTAGGAATAACACAATATTGTAATGCATTACTTTTAAAAGTAACTTTCCCCAACACTGCTCAGTAAATATGTATTGACTAGGCTTTCTAATCAGTCAATATTTGGTCATTTGTATTTGATAAAATTTTAACTGTGCTCATTTGGCCATAAAAAAATAAAATAATACAGAATAAATATACACTTTATAAAGTAAATACTGTTAAATTAATATAAATTAAATTTTATCATTTTTATGTAAACATCTCATTCTATTATTAAATCTAAATTAATAAATAAAGTAGTATATCAACCACTCTGCTTGCTTGATATCAGCACACAATACAATACTAAGTCTGATCAGTAGTGGTATAAAAGTCATTTAGCATTTTAGTTTATTCAGGTGTTCTTCAGAGTGTTGAACCTTTGAGCCTTCACAAAATATATCTGGTGTTCCAGTATATTATAATGGCAGCAGGAAGGAAACTGTCTTTCTCTTTCTTTGCCTTTCCCTAAGTCTCTCTTTCTCTCTCTGTGTGTGCTTTGTTAGCGATGTGGTGGATATATTGTAGTCCAGTGACAGATGAAGTCTGCTTGGTGTGTGTAAAGCTGTTTGATTGGTCTGATTGAATGCAGGGTAACAGACTGACATCTGCTTCTGTAGGAGACATACCATGGTTATTCTCCACACAGGACATAAGTTAATATTCTCCTCCTCAAACCTTTATTATCATCGAAGATGAGAAATGTTCCATATGCAAACGAAACCCAGCAAGACACTGCGTCCTAACTATGCACGATGCGACTGATGTTTCCAGTGACAAGTAATTTGCGTTTCCACGCTGTGAAGCATGATTTGAGATCAATAAGATTTCACAAATAGAGATAGCTTTTATCCCTTGTTTTGTATCAAGCATTTCCCATTGTCATCTTTGTATATTTAGTTTACTTCAGTCTGTAATTCCATTCTGTGGCAGTTTACCTCCATTTCTAAACACCTCTGAAACATTAATGTTAAAAGAATATTGTCTGTGGGTGATGGGAGCAGCTGTGAGTTGTTTGTCAGCTGACCCACTTTTGCCTGATTATGAATTAAAATTGAATGATGGCGTCTGAGATTGGCAATTAAAAATGCATGCGGTGCCACGTTCAGGACCGAGAGGCCAAACGCAGTGACGCAGTGTCGCCTCCGGCCTCCTACAGGAAACCATAATTCACTACTGGGCCTTTTAAAATTGATCTTAGTTTATGTTTCTTAAATGATCCTTTGTGATTGTTTTTAAGAGGAGAGCCAAGTTAAGTGTGGCATGACAAATTTCCTTTGACTCCGATATTAAATATTAATGTAGTGCCATTCCCTCCTCCCTGGGCAAAGTCCCAAATCTACTCACCCGCCCTGTGGTTAGCAGCACGTCCAATGACGCTTCCACAAAAATCTGAATGTCTGAGAGAAAAGAGTTCATTTCAGGGACCTCTTTTATTCCCTCTGTCAGTTTTGTTTGAGTTCATTCATTCATTCATTCATTTATTCATAATTATGTAATATGCACAATTAAAAAAAAAAAAAACTATACTTGCACATTAATACTTATTGCAGTATTTTTGAATGGACAGCTTTTGCCCATCTGCTGGTGTGCACATTTGTTACTTATTATTACAGTATTTTATCTATATTATCATATTCATTGTTAGTTATTTAGTTTGTGAAAAGGATAGATGATGTAGTAATAATAATAATAATAATAATAATAATTATTATTATTATTATTATTATTATTATTATCATTATTGAAGGATAACCAAAATAAAATTAAAACATAAAATTAAAATAAAAATCATATAAAAATAGTATGCAGTATTCTTCAGGTAGACAGCTTTGTCCATGCTGTGTTTTCCATAGATATAAAAGCTAATTTCTGACAAAATAGAAATGATTTATCCGATTTTCTTGACCAGCATCTTTTGTCTTTTTTATGGCGCTTTTCTAAGGTAGGCTGTATGTGTTTGTAAAATTAAAGCCCCCCTGTAGTCAATAATTATAACCCTTAAAGGGTTAGTTCACCCAAAAAATTCTATTCTGTCATTAATTACTCACCCTCATGTCGTTCCAAACCCATAAGACCTTTGTTCATCTTCAGAACACAAATTAATGCCTGATTCAGATTACACGATTTTAGCCTGATTTTGGCACGATCTGTTTGACGTAGGGTGTCGTGTAGGGCTACAACAACTAATCGATATAATCGATAATAATCGATTATGAAAATCGTTGTCAACGAATGTCATTATCGATTAGTTGCTCTGCTTACGTCACGGGGAGCATTTACTGGTGATTGGTTGAAACAAGCCTATCATGATGCGGCACACACGCACACACACGCACACACACGCAAGGTCTCTCTCCCTGTGCCGCTCTGTCGTGCGCGCGCTACACAGTTTGGACTTTGGAGCACTCTCTTCTGTCTCGCATGCGCTCTCTTGCTTGCACGCTCTAGATTCCAGGAGTTTGAACTAATTTGCGGGCATCAGGGAGCCGCTATCAATATGCAGGAGACTCCCGGAACTTCCGGGAGACTTGGGATGTCTGTATTTTGTCTCGGGCATCAGGTTGTGCAATCATTTCGCTCGCAACATAAGTGATGGATTAAAATAGCACTACACAGAAATAGGCTAAATTAAAACGGTGTTTAGAAAGTGAAGCACTAAATATAAAGGCAGTTATTAACAGCAGCAGTAAAAGATTGTTTTTTAGTCACTGTAGTCAGTGGTTTTCAGCGAATGCTTGTGCACTAATGCATCATTTTCTTGTCCTTTTAATCAAGCCTGTTTGCTGCGTCTCCATTCCGTTCTCTTTTTATAGCATTTGTCTTCTATTAAGTTTTAATTGTTTTACAAACGCGATCTACTGCGGCTCTACTACGTTCACACGCTTTTTTTCAGTCTTTCTATATTTATTTTAGCAATTTATCCTTATAATTAATTGAATCTTAAATAAAAATAAAATGAATTATGCACTTTACATGTTTTTGGTTTCTATCTTCACATCTGAACATGTCTGTGTAAATTAGTTTTTAACAAAAATTATGTTAAAACAATGTTGTATATAATTTAGATTTTTTTGTTTTTCATGGTTGTCAACTTGCCATCAGCAATTATCATTAAAAACAATGCAAATATTGATATTAGTAAAACTCAATGTGTGGCTTTTGTACACTTTTACACATAAATACCATGATTAAGGGTTTTATTTAGTTGTAATAAACAAAAAATCAAATTGAAATTTTATCCGATTAATCGATTAATCGAAAAAATAATCGTCCGATTAATCGATTATGAAAATAATCGTTAGTTGCAGCCCTAGTGTCGTGGGGATTCGTAAATGACAACGGAGTCGGGACGCAAGATTCGATCGTTTCATCTCGTATAGTGTGTCATAGTGGGCGCTTCACGACATCACGACAAAAAGACTAGCATGTTTAATTATTTTTTCAGGTTCCGTCAAGAGTAAGTGAGTGAGTGAGTGTGTGTGTGTGTGTGTGTGTGTGTGTGTGTGTGTGTGTGTGTGTGCGCGAGTGAGTAAGTGAGCGAGAGTGAGTGAGAAAGCAACGTGTAGTCTGACATGTTTCTTGTCCATGACACGACAAGATTTTAGGAGTCAAAATTGCGTAATCAGACAGTGATTATCGCAACAGACAAAAAAATTGTGTAATATGAACCAGGCATAAGATATTTTTGATGAAATCTGAGAGCTTTCTGTCCCTCCATTGACAGCAACGTCAATGCAACTTTCAAGGCCCAGAAAGGTGGTAAAGACAGTTAAAATAGTTCATGTAACTACTGTAGCGAGAGAATACTTTTTGTGCACAAACCCCCCCCAAAATAACGACATTATTCAACTGTCTCTTCTCTTCCACGCAGGGTCCGAAATTAACACCCGCCAAGCGCCAAATGCGGGTAGATTTTCCGTTTGGCGAGTAAATCTCAAAAGGCTATCCGCCACACTGGGGGGTGAATGTTCCAGATATCCCAAGTCTCCCGTATATTGATAGCGGCTCCCTGATGTCCGCAAATTAGTTCAAATCTCTCGGAATCTAGAGCGAGCGAGAAAGAGCGCGCATAACTGTGCTTCAAACCGTGTAGCGCGCACGCGCCAGAGAGGGAGAGAGCGAGAGACCTTGCGCGTGTGCCTCATGAAGCGTGTGTGAACCTTCACACCTAAAATAGACCAACACTAAATATATTTTTTTAACTTAAATAATTTAATTAAGATGACAAAAAGAAAACACTGAATCAGTTTGAAGCTTTTAAAAAACGGCGCTTTTTTTTTCATCAGACTACGTTTTTTTTGTCAAATAAAAATAGCAGGCCTACCTCAATCCACAGCTTGTCTAGTTTTTACTTTAAAAAAAGTAACATGTCTACATGATGTGGGGTGAGTCTGGGTCTCCGATGGCACAGATGTCCCGGGAATACAGAGATAACTAGACTGGCCAACTTCGGGAAGCGTCTTTAATTTGCTTGTGGACGCTAGTGATATTGCATTGTACTTGCACTAGGCCTACTGCTTCATTTTAATACCGCGTAGCATATTTAGCAAGTAACTTCGTCGCTCTTTCTGTCGAAATGGTCCCACAGTAGCTACTTCTTTTCACTCACTTCATTGTGCTTGCTCAGTGAAATATATCTTTAGGCGCGTGTGGTTGGGCGTGATTTAACAAATATAGGCTATATACCGTTTTTTTTTTTTTAACCATGCAGCATTAACAAACAAAAAAGCTATATATATATATATATATATATATATATATATATATATATATATATATATATATATATATATATATATATATATATATATATAAATACTTTTAAACCGTTTAACTGATAGTATTAATAGGTAAAATGTTTTACTTTCGGTAAAGTATCTGATAGTTTTACAAAACCTTCAAATGTTCTGTTATGAGCACTAGTTCCATGCTCACATCTTCCATGTCTTACTATTTGTTGCTCTGTTTTGACTTCTATGTGTTCTTATTCATTCAACATAATACCTTATCTCAATTAAATGTACTGAAATTAATGTATATATGTGACACAAAAAATCTGTTTATTATTTTGGCCGGTAAAAAATATGCTTGGCTGGTGGATTTTTTCATCTACCAGTCCCCGTGGCAGGTGAGCAAAAAAGTTAATTTCGGACCCTGCTTCCACGTCATTGTCCTACGCTGTTGACGTAGTGTAAACAGTGCAGCGCTTCTGGGTTCTACGTCAGAACGTAGGCTCACTAATGGCCGACGCTGGTCATGTGTGTGATGACCCAGGAGCTAGCCAATAATGAGCCAACGTTCTGACGTAGAACCCAGAAGCGTTGCACTGTTTACACTACGTTAACAGCGTAGGACAATTGATTTCAATTTCAACAAAAATATCTTAATTTGTGTTCCGAAGATGAACTAAGGTCTTATGGGTTTGGAACGACATGAGGGTGAGTAATTAATGACAGAATTACAATTTTGGGGTGAACTAACTCTTTAAAACTAATTTTTGATCACCAAAACGACATTTAAATGTTTATTCCTTGAAGAAAAAAAAAATCTTCATGCCTTAAAATAGCTTAAATGTAACACCCTTGCCTCATTTAGTATACGTGGTTCTATGAATATGCAAATTAGTCCCCCCTCCACTCACTCACACCAGCTCAGATATCTCCTCGTTGACGATCACACATTGACATGATTGATTACAAGATAGTTTTTGACGTCAGAAACACCAGTGATTTCAATGAGTTTTGAGGAGAAAATACTAAAACATTATATTAAATAATGTTGACTTATGAATTTGTACATGGTTTGTCTTAAAGCATATTAAAAACACCACATAGACATACATAAACAACATTAAAAGCTTGATTTTCATCACAGGGAGACTTTAAGTTAATAGACAAAGTGTGCTCAGTTCAAATATGGCTGTACCATCTAGTACAGTCATCCAAGACGTGAGGATCACAGCTATTTCATATTTCATAGCCATACTAAGTCGGCAAGTGTGGACTGTACAGATGGGGGCGCTGAGGCTGGAGTTTAACAGCGAGCAGAATCAGCATGCATGAGAGGAGACGCCGCCTCTTAGCAGCAGGCCTGCTCCGAGACACCAGCTTCAACCTCACCAGAATAACAATGCGACTTTCTCAAGGCAAGGAAAAGAGCTTGAGTTGTGGAGAATCATATCCTGTTGACCTTGCTGTAGGAGTTGTGATATATTTTATCTACCATTGATTTTTATGTCTTCCTTTGTTGATTTTTTTCTCCGATCCTCTCTATGTGTCTCTCTGAATCTACCTCTTCACAAAATTAATTTTATCTCGACTTAGAAACGAAACTATCAGAATTTGAATTACTCTCCCAAAGCGAGGGAAAGAACAAAAGAAAGGGGCAAACTTGACAAGATTGCTTTGCAAGCGGTCTAAAGTTTGGAATGGAATTACAAGGGTAGTGCCAAAGACAAAATCGTCCACAGATATTACTATACCACTCCCTACATGTACAATTTCTCAGCTCTGGTTTAGATCAGGATGATACGGCATCATCTCACTCTCCTTTTCAGTCTCACAGATGTTGATATATGAGAGATTGTGTGATGAGGGTTTATTCTGGGATAACTAATCTCTGAGGAGTTCAGTTGATGTTCCAGTCAGACAGACAGTGGTCAGGGCCCCGTCACCTTGTGAAGTTGGGGTCCGTATGGATAGACAGCGCGTGTAGACAGTTACAGTTTGCTGCAAAAACCCGAGAGATCCAATGTGTCAGTCGGGTGGATAAAATGCTGAAGTCTGGTGGTTGTAACACGTCGTTGTTGTTGAGACCATGAGAGAGTTGACAGCTCAAATGTTGTAACAGCACTGAATTAAATTAAGGCATCTCTTAGTCAGTGAATGGTTTGGTCATATCCTTTGTCATATAGTTTGTGAACAGGATAGATGATTTTTATTAGTATACTTTTTTAACAACAATAATAGTAGTTGTAGTTGTTATTGTACTAAGTTACATTCAAAATCCACTTGCTTCATAAATTTGAACAAATTGCACATTGAATGGGCTTTCGGCTAATGTCGACTTGACGCAAGCTTTAGCTTTGTCTTGAAAGCAAGTGATTTGTTACAGATTCTGTGATAAATAAGCTTTAATAACAGTTGCTCAGATATTTGCAAGCTGTCAAGGACAGACGAGTTCCGAGGCTGGAGAAAAATGGGTGTTTGTTGCATAACATGTTTTCTCATTTCAGACTCTCATTATGTCCTTAATTTAGCCATTAACACATTGCTTTGCTTATGCAATCACATGAATGCATCTGCAGCCGACAGACTAATTACCACTTTTTTTTTTCTGACAGATTCAGTTTTGTTTCAGATTCAGTTTTTCATGATTTTTGTCTCAGTTAGATTTAAAATGTAAGTGAAAACTTATGCAACAGTGTGCCCTTTGTTTTTAGCTGTATTTGTCATTAGCATTGCCATTTCTTTAGTTTTTGTTTATAGTATTATGTTCTTTATGGGCTTTCATGTTTATTTTTAAACATGCACAATTTTCACAAATCAGTTTTAACTTTGTAGATTTTTTTAATATATGCATCGCTTTGAATTTCCCTCTGATCCTTTTTCTGCACATTCATTTATTTATTAATTTTTGATAATCATGTCTATTGTAAAAAATCATGAAGCTTCTTTTTCCCTTTAATTTAGGTTGTAGAAGTCACCACCGCACACGCGCCGGAATATAAACACTTCTAAATCCTGCTTTAAGTTTTCAGAAGACAGAGTTAGGAAATGAAAACATCTGCCAATATTCCCCCTCATTTGCATTTCTAATTGAAGCATTTAAATGGCGTCATTTCCAAACGCTCACAGAGTGCTGTCACTTTTCAATATTTTATGCAAATGAACAAATTAGCCCATCTCACTTGATGAATGCCACAGCCTTGTGTTCTAAATCGATGGTATATAGCGTAATTCGTTGCTTGCTTTTATTCTGATAGGCCTGCTCATGACACCTTGACAATGGTTAATGTTTCCTTAAATTCTGGGAACTTGGCAAGTTTGTAGCTCCTGAATATTTCTGTGTGTGTGCAAAGCAATCTTCCATTTCTGTGTGCAAATGATGTGTGTGTGTGTGTGTGTGTGGTGATTAAATTGACTGGAACTACCTGTGCATTACAGTTTTAATGCACACTCTGTAAAAGTCTCAACTCATTATATTTTGTTTCTTTTTTGCATGGGCTATTTTGTAACTTTTTGTAATTTTGCCAATTGAAATACATTGGACAAATCAATTGGACAAACACAGAAACACACAAATTAAGTTTAGTTTACTTAAATCAAAAAAGTTATTTTTACAGTGCACCTTACAGCCTATCAGAATTGATTATTCAGACAGACCATGGTGCGTGTGTTAGCGTGTATGCTGATCCTGCAGCCAATGAGATTGGTTGCTCAACATTTAAATAGTCTGGTTCAGTGTTTGCTTGTCCTAGAGCGCACTATTAGAGTTCCTCTGAACCCCTCTACCTCCCCAGTTCCACCTGCCTAGATCTGCTACGGGATTTATGAATGTGTATTTATGACGCATCAGCATATCTTACATGCTCACAGCAGTGTGTCTGTTTATCTGTTAGCAGTAACAAGTTCTTACTTGCTCTGCAGCAGCAGAATCAATAATCACCAGAAGCAGAAGCAGCAGCGGAGCAGATCTAGTCCAACAAGACCAAATACATTAACACTGCCACATTCAATAACATGCTAAAACTATTCACTGTTGCATGCATGCATGCATATGTGTGTGTGTGTGTGTGTGTGTGTGTGTGTGTGTGTGTGTGTGTGTGTGTGTGTGTGTGTGTGTGTGTGTGTGTGTGTGTGTGTGTGTGTGTGTGTGTGTGTGATTGTGTCTATGCCGAGACACCCTCCTCTCAACTTCCTCTGAAAACGGACAAAACAATTACAGGCAGGCGCAGCAGCTCAGCAAAATCAACACTTTCTAAAAATAGAACAAATAATTGCTTGGAGTACTGTGTGTGTGTGTGTGTGTGTGTGTGTTTGTCCTCAGAAGTATATTTCTAACAGAGATTATTGTATTTATTTATTTAGGACATAATATTTAATGAGTAGGAGATTTAAAATTAGCATTTAGTAAATTGTATATGTTGTTTTCTGCACTATTTATAATTTAGAGTAAATTAAGGTTGACCTCCCAACAACAGGGCTTTTCTCTCTTTATTGAGAAGACAAACACAGTAAAACACTGGACAGAGTTTTCTCAGACTATACAGTGCATTTTATCAATTACTGTGTTCTTTTCGTTTATATAAAAGCATTTTGAAGAATGTGTGTTACATTAAATTTAACCTGAGTAAAAGAAGTTGCTTTGTTACTGTGGTAAAAATCAATGTGATGCACAACCTCAAGTGGCTTTTTAAACTTGTTCAAGTTTACCGACTTTAACTCAACAGTACATTATTTACTATACCATTTTAAAGAGGTCATAGAGTGCTGTATGAAACAGAAGTAGCTAAAGTTTTATAAATGTGTGGGTATATCTGGGGATAACAAACAAATAGACATTTTATTGTTTATGAAACCACCTTTTAAGTTTCCGTTTCTGCACACTATAACAAGCTTAAAATCAACTCGTCCTCTTGTTTGTATGGCAATTTAGATTTTTGCTGCAGCACTTGATCAATGGAAATGAAATTGCTCATCTAGCCAGACAGTCAATAGTCTCGAAAACAGCCGGCACTAAATGTCAGGTCCCCCTTCATATTTACTGTGAATCAATGGAGAGTGTGAAAGAATGATAGAGTCCAAAATGGCACGTCAGTTTATCTACAGGCAATCCGTGTTGCCTTTTGCTTTTGTGTAGGAGTTATTCTTTCCATCTGATCCGGGGTCAGGATCTGCCTACTCAAAGGTTGCTTGTATAGTGATGATACATACTACACTCTGACAATGATGCATACTACAAAAATGTGTATAAATAACATGAAGATTCTTTAACATCCATAGAATCTTTCCATTGCACAAAATGTTCTTTATAGTGGACAAAGTTTCTTTAGATTATTAAAATGTTCTTCATACTTGTTAGTGAGATCTGTGTCAATGGGTTCTCAACACGGCATCATGTCACATTGATTTCATTATCTGTGGCATTATTCCTTTCCCATGCATCATCGTGCACACTCCCTCCGTAAGCACCGTCGACGCTGATTACGATGGCCATTGCCATGAAAAATGACTAATCAATATCACAATGGTGTTGAAACAGTCCTCTAATGCTATTGGTAAACGTTTACAGGCTGGCCTGGTGCCAGCGTCCAGCACTGGTTCAGTCTCATTCAGAGTGATTTATATGGTGCCACATCTGATCTGATGGTGCATTCAGGCCTGGGCTCTTTAATGTGGTTGAATTGGCTCTGCAGGTGATGTGTAAACAGTCTGACTGGAACTTCCATCCCATTGTGCCTAATGGTTCTGTGTTGCTGAAAAAGTGTTGTGTCTTAAAGTAGATCTGCATTTTTGTATAGAGATCACGATAATTTCATGATTCTGAATAGACAACTAAACAAAATAACATATCATTTACTAGAGGTTCTGACAAAAAGTTCATAGCTGCAGTCTATTTAAAAATATTTAATACATTTTAATGAATTGTTATTATTATTAATAAAAATATGGGTCCCACTTTATATTGTGGCTTTAAGTACTATGTACTTACATTAAAACTAATAATTTGATACAATGTACTTATTATGTACATACATGTTTTTACATTGTACTTATATTTAAAAAATATATATATAACATGTAATTCATGTAATTACAGATGTAATTAATGTATGTAATTACATTTATAATTGCACAGTTGACCCTTCTCTTACACCTTAACCCACCCTTAAACCTACCCATACCACCACACCAGCCCATAACCTTACACGTATCACACCTCAATAGCAGCAAAAGTGTTTTACAATACAACATGAACACAATAATGTACATTGTACATATTTTTCAAGGTAAGTACATAATACTTAAAGCCACTTAATATAAAGTGTGACCAAAATCGGTTTGAATTAATGATTCAATGACTCATTCATGATTCATAAATACTTCACTTGTTTCATTACTGGATGATTCACCGTTTTTTGAAGGAATCTCTTGAATTAACGATTCAATGACAAATACATTTTTTAACAGTCCCTTGTTGCCACCTACTGGTGTAAAGATGTAATTGATACAATCTTATACTACAGGGGTATGGAATGCTGGAATCTGATTGGTTGACGAATGTTCTAAGCCAAGGTGTGCAATTATTTTCAGGGAAACGCACGGCCAAAGTACATGCATTCCATGTCCATATCACTTCACCAAATGATATCAGTTAGTTCCTTACAGCTTACAACAACAAAAGAAGCAAAACCCACAACGACACTGTCATTTTATTTGGTGTTTACATCTGAACTATAAACTTTTATCCCAATACTCTGTGATAGTTTGAATGATTGTAACACATAAACAATGATACTGCGTGGTTGAAAAGACTGCTTGTGAAGCTGTTTCATACCTACAGTATGCATGATAACTGATATCTGTCAGCATCAACGCCAACACAGGTTTGAATGTCCTTCGTGATCGTACTTGTCAAAGGTTTAACAGACGTAGCCGAATCGTTGTCAGTTAGGATTGCATGGGTGTTTGAATCGAGATCGCAGTCTTTTACGATTAATCGTGCAGCTCTATCTTAAAAGTAAATTCATATACGACTCCTGTATAGGCTATTGGCCAATATTTTGTCATCGTTGATTTAGTTAGTTTTTATCCTGAGGCTGTAAATATGGACTGAAAATAAGGTTGAGCAGGACGAGGCCGGTGGCGTGATTACTGATGAGCGACACCTGCGCGACGCACCGGTCTCGTATCTCTCACAGAGGAGCGGAAGCATAAAAGGAGGAGCGACGACAGTGGAGATTGAGAGAGGCCAGGCCTGGATTTTATTTGATGTTTTGTTTTATTATGTGTGGCGGCAGTCGACCGTGAGGGACTGCCATCTTTTACTTCGTTTTTGTATTTGTTTTTATTTTGTAATTAAATTGATTTGATTGTTCGCCGGTTCCCGCCTCCTCTTCCCATAAAATCTGAACTGTGTTACAAAGGTGTTTGTCAAGACACTGTTCACACAAATATGATTAAATTAAATACTCATTGTACATGTTCTGTTTTGAACAATAGCCATGTATCCCATAATTCACCATGGCCGTGTTTCTTTTCCCTGAATATCGTCAGAGCTTCACATTGGTGTCTAGATAGTTATCTCCCCATGGATTTGGAAATATCTGTAACCTTGAACAACAATCATGCTGTAGAGAGTTTTAAAAGGCTCTTTTCTTTCATGAGTCTGTTTTCAGTGGAGACACCGAGCTCCTGCAATTTGCTGATACGTGATTCCAACAGACACTTTAGCCTGTAAAAGAACACAGTGTTTGTCGTGCACCCTGCTAGAATTTTCTGACCCGCTAATGGGCCTTTGTGTGTGCTTTTGCACCGTTTCCTCTCTCGCTTGGCAGAATAGCTGTCGTCTTTTTATTTAAGCTGTTGAAACGAGCAAGCAAACAAAACAGGTTTCTATTTATACAAATATTAAGGGAATAGTTCACACAAAATGAGTAATCAGTCTCCAAAATGACTAAAAGCACAAAGTACTGTGTTCAAAGTTTCTATGGAAGCATATGGGTAGAAATATTCAATTTGAAATGTAATATGCAAAATGACAAAAATGTAAAATGGCAATGCATTTCTGTATTCAAATTTACATTTTCCATTACATTTGTGCAACATTGTTACTAAATGAAAATGAAATATCTATTATATAATTTAAATTTGCCATTTCATACACTAGGATTTGGAACAGGTCGGGGGGGTGGTGACGTCATCACCTGTAATTAAATGTCTAATATCTTAAAAACCAAAGTAGCACAAACAAAACTTTAACCGGCACAAACGAACGAGACTATTTTATTTGGAGCATGTGGGGGGCTGGGTGACCTCAGAATGACCTATAAATATTCTTTAAATATCTAAAAAACAGAAGCAGCACAAACAAAAAAAATGCACAGCACAAACCATTACAAACAAAGTAAAAACAATTGAGCCTATTTTGCTGACATTTTGTATTGGGTGGGCGGTGGGGCCAACTTCACGCAGTGATTGACAGGGCGGGAGGGGGCGGGGACGTGATCGGCTCAGAATGCATTCTCAATTTACATATTTAATTTTGCTACATTCATTGCGGGACATTTAATGAAAGTGTAATCGCAAGTGTCTTAACTGTGAGTGTAAATGCAATTAAGAAAAATAACATTTAAATGATAATTTTGCTACAGTTTTTGCTTGAACATATTAAACATATCTAAACATTTCTGTAATACATTTTCATTTTAATGTTGCAACTTATAAAGCGTTAAAATATGTATTCAATTGACATATTAAAACTAGTGTATGAAATGGCAAATGTAAATTATATAATTGAATTATCATTTTCCTTTTGCACCAAACATTGCACAAATGTACTGGAAAATGTAAATTTAAATACAGAAATGCATTGCCATTTTACATATTGCATTGTCATTTTGCATAATACATTTCAAATGGAATATTGCTACCCATATGCTTCCATAGTTTTCCAAGTTTTTTGAAGTCATGGTCTGTGAGGACCTGAAGTATTTGTTCATGAATCGGACTGATTTAGACTTGAGTTGTGAATTCAGTCAAAGCTGTTTACAGTTCACTGAATGGGAGGATTATCAGTGCATAATTACTTAAATTTTGATTTGTTTCCCACACCTTCAAAAGACAAAAATATAAGTAGTATGAACCAATTTTATATTCATTTTCGTATATTGTGCTTTTGTGTTTGTTTTTGAAAGTTTGAAAGCTTCAAGTATTTATTCATTGTAGTACAATACATTATTCAAAATGTATCCTTTTGTGTGCATGCAAAAGTCATATGAGTTTAGAACGACATGACAGACGTTTCATTTTTTTTATAAATCATTTCTAAATTAAATTCTATTGAAATCTCATGCTGGAGATTTGTGAATGAACTGCAATACTACATTGAGCCAATATTTCGACTTGTGAAGTGTCTTTTGTGTAGCTGTGGAAGTATATTATTGAGTTTTAATGTGTTTTTTCCTGCTCAATATTAATAAAAGAATGATGATGTGCCGGACAGAAAAAACCCTGATAATTTGTTGCAGTTAGCTATTTTTCAGCCTTCAGTGTGTTCATAAACTCAGCGTTTGCTTCCGATCAAAGAAAGATAAAAGCACATGCCTTTTGAAGAACCAAACAAACATTTTAAACTCATCCCCACAAGGGTACTGTGTTGGGTTTCTACACCTCCATCTCACTTGTGTAATTCCTGCTCCCTCTTGTATTGTGCGACAGACATCGCAAAGGTCGTATGAGGAAAAAGAGAGTAAGAAAACGCAAGAAGGGCGAGAAAGGCGAAAGACGAAGAGTTTCTTCTCTTCCTCTATTTTCTGCTCCGTTGCGCCTGAGTGACCTGTGGCCCATGTCTGGGCAGAAGAAGTGTTCATATAGCCCAGGCTTCTTTCTCTCGGGGGTTGTATAGGGTCAGACCACCTGCCATCAGTGGGCCGGTTCGGCTGTGTTTTCGCAGTTCATCTCGCCACTGGATAACTGGGTGGGATGACCAAAAACGTATATTGTGGTATGAGTGATTTGATATCATGGTAACAGTATCCACCTTATTTCGCAACATGGAAACAAGCAAAATTTCTGTTTCATTAGCCTCTATAGGTAAATAACAAGATGCATTTCTGATCAACAAAGTGCAGTGAAGGGAAAACGTCTCGGTTACGTATGTAACCCTCGTTCCCTGAGTAGGGAACGGAGACGTTACGTCGGATGACGGAGAATGGGGGTTTCGCCTAGAAAGCCAATCATCTTCGTGTATTATAAAACGAGCCAATGGCGATGAAATGCCATGGGTCTGCGGAATTTGCATAGCGTATCTCCGCCCCACCGCGTGGGTATAAAAGGAGAGACGCCGGCAAAGGCAGATCATGTCTTCGCTGAGGAGCCGAGACTGAACTCAGGCGTCTACCCAGCGGTACAGCGGAAGTGGCAGGGAGACGTAACTACTCAGGGAACGAGGGTTACATACGTAACCGTGACGTTCCCTTTCGTAGTCACTCCGAGTTACGTCGGATGACGGAGGTGGCTTGCCGAGGGAAAGACACATGCTCAAGGAGGCTTACAGTGGACATACACATTTGGGGGTTACTCAGAGGAGGAACCATGCACACGGAGGCACCTAGCCGACACACAGGCAATAGACACTGACGCCAGCGTCAACAGTGCTGGAGGAACTCAGGGCTTCAGAGAGGAAGGCTCATCTGAGGAAAAATCGCACGTATCCAGTCCGTGGAGTGGAATGGCGAGCAAGCGAAGACACCTGAGCGGGTCCGGTACTAGCTGATTGAAACGAGTACATGAGAGGACACTGGCTCCACTCGGAGATTATAGAATCTGGCGAATGTGTTCGGTGTCGCCCAGCCTGCAGCTCTACAGATGTCTGCCAGCGAGGCCCCATGCGCTAGAGCCCAAGAGGAAGCCACAATCCGGGTGGAGTGGGCTGTCACACCAAGGGGGCACGGTCGGCCTTGCTGTTGGTAAGCCAAAGCAATGGCGTCCACTATCCATTGAGACAACCTCTGCTTTGAGAGAGCCTTTCCCTTCAGTCTCCCACCATAACAGACAAAGAGCTGGTCTGAGGTCCTGAAACACTGCGTCCTGTCTACGTAGGCACGGAGAGCGCGTACTGGACAGAGCAATGCCAAGGCTGGGTCTGCCTCCTCCGGGGGCAGCGCTTGCAGGTTCACCACCTGGTCCCGGAAGGGAGTGGTGGGAACCTTGGGTACATATCCAGGCCGGGGTCTCAGGATCACGTGAGAGTAGGCCGGCCCGAATTCCAGGCACACTTCGTCAACGGAGAATGCGTGCAGGTCCCCTACCCTCTTGATGGAGGCCAATGCAACCAGGAGCGCTGTCTTCATTGACAGGAACTTAAGCTCCACTGATTGCAGAGGCTCAAAGGGAGCCCTCTGCAGGGCATTTAACACCACTGAGAGGTCCCAAGAGGGAATGAGAGGAGGGCGAGGAGGATTCAGTCTCCTCGCTCCTCTCAGGAACCTGACAATCAGGTCGTGCTTCCCCAGAGACTTACCTTCAACTGCTTCGTGATATGCGGCGATAGCGGCCACATACACCTTCAGGGTGGAGGGAGACAGCCTTCGCTCCAACCCATCTTGCAGGAAGGAAAGCACGACACTGATCGAGCATCTCCTGGGGTCTTCTCGGCGAGAAGAGCACCAGTTGACGAAGAGGTTCCACTTCAACGCATAGACATGTCTCGTGGACGATGCTCTAGCGGAAGTGATGGTAGCCGCCACCGCTGGTGGCAGGGTACTGAAACCTGCCTCGTCCCCTCCAGGAGCCACACGTGGAGTCTCCAAAGATCGGGTCGAGGGTGCCAGAGGGTGCCCCGTCTCTGAGAAAGGAGATCCTTCCTCAGAGGAATTGGCCAAGGAGGTGCTGTCGCGAGGAGTATAAGTTCGGAGAACCAGGTCCGGATGGGCCAGTACGGCGCAACCAGAATGACCTGCTCCTCGTCCTCCTTGATCTTGCACAGGTTTCGTGCGAGAAGGCTCACTGGGGGAAACGCATATTTGCGTAGGCCCCGCGGCCAGCTGTGTGCCAGTGCATCCGTGCCGAGCGTACCCTCGGTCAGGGAGTAATACAGGGCGCAATGGGACGAGTCGTGGGAGGCAAACAGGTCTATCTGTGCGTCCCCGAACTGGTCCCAAATCAGCTGGACCGACTGGGGATGGAGTCGCCATTTGCCGGAGATGGGCCGAAACCGTGACAGCTCGTCGGCTGCAAAGTTCCAATCTCCTGGAATGCAGATAGCACGAAGGGACCTCAGGTGCTTCTGACTCCATAAGAGGAGGTGGCGTGCGAGTTGCGACATACTGCGGGAGCGTAGACCCGCGCTTGGGTCCTGTCCAGGAGCCCGCGGCTGCATGTTCATTGCACATGGCGCCCCAGCCCGTGGAAGAGGCATCTGTGGAGACAACAACATGCCTGGAAACTCGTTCTAGGGGAACTCCGGCCCGTAGAAAACTGAGGTTCCTCCGCGGGGTGAAGGTCTGACGGCAGGTCGGAGTCACTCGGAGCGTGCCATGATGCCATGCCCACCTCGGGACTCGATCGCGAAGCCACAGCTGAAGCGGTCTCATATGAAGCATTCCGAGCGGCGTTGCCGCGGCTGCAGATGCCATATGCCCCAGGAGCCTCTGAAACAATTTTAGTGGGACCGCACTCTTGCCATCGAACTGTCGAAGACAAGCCAGCAGTGAGTGTGCGCGCTCGCTCGTAAGCTGCGCGGACATGGCGACCGAGTCGATCTCCATACCGAGAAAAGAGATCCTCTGTACGGGGCAGAGTTTCCTCTTCTCCCAGTTGACCCGAAGGCCCAGACGGGCTAGGTGCCGGAGCACTAGGTCTCTGTGCTCGCAAACCTGATCCCGAGAGTGTGCTAATATTAGCCACAGAAGGAACATGAGTCATCCACAAGTGCTGCTCTAGCGTGCTCTAAGCCCAAACACGCAAAGCAGCGATTGTGCCCATCAAAGGAAGACAGGAATCGACCGCACCCAGAAGAACACGGGCGAGACATCTTTAAAAAGACGTGCCACGTGCAGCTCTTTTAGAGAGAAAAACTCAGCGATGCTGAGACGACCAGGGAGAGACACACCAGCTGGCAGATCACTGCTCAGATCGCAGGCAATGTGAAACTCGCTGGGTACCGCCGTCACACCAACACCGAAGAGTTCGCTCGTCTCGAAGAAGATGATGTCACTGACACTCAGGATTTGGCTTGTGGAGTGAAGAGAAGTTTCTTGGCTCCGAAGCGAAAACATGATCTGCCTTTGCCGGCGTCTCTCCTTTTATACCCACGCGGTGGGGCGGAGATACGCTATGCAAATTCAGCAGACCCATGGCATTTCATCGCCATTGGCTCGTTTTATAATACACGAAGATGATTGGCTTTCTAGGCGAAACCCCCATTCTCCGTCATCCGACGTAACTCGGAGTAACTACGAAAGGGAACTGTTTGCACTACAAACCAGTATGTTTTTGATTGTGATAATAGTTAAAAATGGTCTTGTCTGATCTTACAATAAAACATAAGGTTTGATTTTTGTGTAAAATTCATGCCCAAAATGTTGTAATATAATATATAAGATAAGTGGATTATTTTTAGTGTGTTGGAATGAATGAATGAATGAATGGAAGTAATGTAAATGTA
This sequence comes from Gila orcuttii, assembly GCA_026230005.1. Taxonomy (NCBI): domain Eukaryota; kingdom Metazoa; phylum Chordata; class Actinopteri; order Cypriniformes; family Leuciscidae; genus Gila; species Gila orcuttii. The sequence continues at coordinate 10,587,147 of JAPDVR010000024.1, forward strand.
ACTAAGTAAACATATAAATAAGCAAATTACTTGGACAAAGCATATTTAGACAAAGTATAAATACATACGGTAAATACATCAGTAAATAATTTTTTTAAATTACATCTGGATATCTTTTTTTTTTTTTTTTTGCATGGCATGATATGTTCATGTTTGTGGATAAAACTGCACGTTGATGTAAAAGTATTTTTATCGAACTGCAGAAAAGGTAGTCGACAGAATCATAAACGAACAAGAGCATGTTACGAGGCATGAGCTATTGGCTCTCTAAGTATGTACTCACTGTTGGCATAAAACAGCTTCTCTTTGATGCACCGATAGTTAGGGGTGACAGATACTGTTCATTTGTGGAAATTTGTCTGAAAACACCAATCGCAGACTCTCAGATATTGATGAAAGGGTGACCAGGGCTATTGATCGATGATCTCTTACACTGTGCAATGCAGACCTTGTATGCTGATGATATGGCTAATTATGTCAGATACAATTGGACTACAGAAGAAAATTGAACGGTTGGAAATATTCTGTAACCTGTACAGTATGAGAGTGAATTTAAGTAAAACAAAAGTTATGGTTTTTAGAAGAGGGGGAATGAAAATTGAGAATGAAAAATGGTATTTTGCTGGTGAGCAGATTGAAGTGGTTAATGTTTATAAATATGCAATATGGCTGTTTTGGGCGATCTGGGTAGATTTGCGTTGTCTACTAACCTATATGAAAAGGTGAATCATGTAATGGATGAAATTAGTGTCCATGTCTAATCCTCGCTATCCAAGAAAATGTTATAATTTGCTTTTTCAATTAGATGAAGTAGGTAGAAAAACATGGGCTTCCTGCATTAGAGTTCTGCTGTATTTCTATGGTTTTTCTAGTGCGTGGTTGGCTCAAAGTGCAGGTGATATAAGAACGTCCACATCTATTCTGAATTAACGATTGAGAGAAAAAGAACATATGATGCATACACATCAGTTCTAGAAAATAATAAGTTGAATATATATTCACAATGCAAGTCCTTGATGGTATAGAAGAGCTACATTGCATATAACATACAGCTGGTATGATCTTTCTTCCCTGTTCAGATGCTCAGGTCATCGTTTACGTTTAGCCATAGAAACAGATAGATGGAGTAATACACCAATGGAATCTGTAACTATTTCAAGCTTACTTTGAATGCCTCTGTGATAGAAGACGAGAAACATTTCTTGTATGACTGTTCTTCGTATGTGATCTGCGTAAGACATATTTGGGTGATCTCGCACTTGTTGGTGATGTTTGTATTGATGTGTCACAGGTCTGTGAGTCGAAGTGTGCATGGAGATGGGCATTGTATATATATCATGGAATGAAGAAAAGATTTTGATTTTGTGGAACTATGGGCCGAGAGGCCATGTATTCCTGAAATAAATTTTGAAACTGAAATAGAAAATTACACTGTGCTTGTCACGTTTCTGTCATGTTTGGATTTTTAGTTTGTTTATTTTCAGTCACATGTCTCCTTTGTTCTAGTTTCCCGCCACACTTTAGTCACTATGGTTACTGATTATGATTATTCATTCTGTTCAGCTGTGTGTCATCATTACCCTCGTTTGCCTTCTATTTAAGTTGCTGTGTTTGCATTTCTCCTTTGTCCGGTCACGTCAATGAATTGCGGTTGCTTGTTTTTCTGTTTGTTCTGTTGTTTTTCCACACAGATTTCCGTCTGTGTGGACCGTTAAAGCCTTCTGACCCTGATCGTCATCTTCCTGTGATTTATACAACCAAGTTGCGACAGTGCTATGATAGCAATTATAATAATATAATAATAATATGAATAAGAGGATTTATATCAAAATACTTGTTTTGTAAATATGTTTTTATTTTTTTAATGTTGGCAACACATTCCAAACAAGCAGATTTGTGGAATCATTAAAGAATTTAGAGATATCTCCAAATTCTGACCAAGATGACAAAGATCAATGCTACAAAGTATATACAGTACCATTCAAAAGTTTAATACAATTAAAACAATAATATTGTGAAATATTATTACATTTTGAAATAAATGTTTTATATTTTAATACATTTTAAATGTAATTTATTCCTGTTATGCAAAGCTGAATTTTCAGCAGCCATTACCCCAGTCTTCAGTGCCACATGATCCTTCAGAAATCATTTAAAAAAAAAATCATGCTCCAGAATTTTCCAAAATTACTTTATTTATTATATCAATGTTGAAAACAGTTGTGCTGCTTAACTTGTGAGCGGCAGTGTACTTTACATTCTTATGATTGATATGAATGTCAAGTATCATTTAGCTATCAGTTTAAAATCTATATTGTTAAAAAAAATAATTGTGCTGTTATGGTGTTTTGGTCATGAACAACTGTTTTTTAAACAATTGTCCTTTTTACATTTCCGAGTTTCTCAGAAACAGAAGCCTTTATAGTTGGGTAAACTTCTATAGTGGTGAATAAAAGACTACATTAAAAATATATTTTTCATGTTCCCATTTTTTCATTTTTTTTGTATTTTGATGCAAAGGTAATATAATACACAACCGTTAAAACTTGTCATCACAGTCTGTGTAAAAGGTCCATTTGTTGGGTTAATGACTAAAAGTATTGCTCATAATGCTCAAAAAGAATAAGTAAATTATAGTATAACTAAATTAATCAGTGACAGTCTCAATATAATACAATTAAAAAGTCAATGAAATGAATCCAAATTCTCTCTACTATAGATTTTAAGGCTTTTTTTGTGACGCATACAGTAGTAATTTGGAAATCAAAGTAATGGACAGTCATGGACTATATATACGGACATATTTGAGTCCCTTGTCGTGACATTTGTGCTTTATTTTGATGACTTGTTCTTTCATTATTGAACTTTTACAAATATGAAATGTCAAGCTTTGGTGTATTATTGTTGTGGATCGTATGTCTTTAACGCAATCAAGTGTTTTTTCTTAAATTGCTTTTACCTCATGTAGATGAAGGATTCTATAATACAGAGAATTCATTCTCCACAATTCGCCTTTGAGCCCCATGACGTCCAAGTTTCAGCCCAGAAACACAGGAAGCGCGCCACAGTGATTACTCAGACACTTGATGCATGTGGCATCTGGGCTGGAAATGAATTAAATGTCACACAAAGAAAGACAGAAGGATGGAAAGAAAACTACAGGGAATCAATTCTGTCACATTCATTAACTAACCAGTGGCTTTCACACTTATTAAGGTGTGAAAATTGACAAAACCTTTAAAAAAAATCCTTTTTATCCATCTCTCTGGTAGTTCAAGACAATTCGACAGGTTTTTAATTTTTTTTATTTATCTGAAGTACAGCATCATTACTCTATATATACATATATACTGTATATATTATTTGTAATAAAAATAAAAGAAAGTTGTAATACTATAATTTATAAATTTCATAAATGTGTTTTCTTGTAAAAACTTTTCAGAAGTGAAGTACGGAAACCACTGATCATTCACATTTCAGTAAAATTCAAAGTTTAGATTTGACAGATTGAGTGAGAATTACGGCATGAAATCAGCTGAGCTCATAAATTAAATTATATCATGTATGTTGACATCATGAAAGCAGAATGCCACAATTGGTTTGTTTAAATCCATAAACTTGCTTGCTTTGCCAGAGATATTATGAAAAAAAAATGCATATTAAAACTTACCACTTTTACACATTAATTTCTGCCTGTATTTTAGCAGAACTTGAGCTATTATCATCCCTGCGCTTCCATTTAATCGATTGATTGAAGAGCTGAAGTACCTCTGGAAGGCAGTGTTCCCCTATTTCATTTTTACTCCATTCTTCCTAAACCAGGCTTTTTGGTAGAAATTGAACTTATAGATAAGCCTTGGAAAACCATCAGACTCGAGGTTCCACTACTGGTCCCATTTAAAAAAAAAAAATCATTCAGCAAGTTTTGGAGTGTCACACAGACTTCATAAATCGCATTCACCTCAGGTCTAATAGTTTCACAGCTTCTGCTCCATGTAAGATACTCGCTTTTCCCTTACTGGTGTCAGTGTCCAGACATTTTGTATTGTCCCATGCGGCTTGTCAACCCATAACAGGATGCAGTGTAAAGGCTCTTCTGACCGTGTCTCACTTGGCTGACCGTCTGCCTGCTACTTTTGCTTTCAAAGCTCCAGATCCCCATAGAGACATTTCAGGCTGTCAGGTTACAGCGCACAGTCTCTCTGCTGCACATGTATGTCCTTCCTCTGTGTACACACACATCCAATACCGGTGTGTCAAATCCAAACACCATGACAGTGAGCTTGACAGTTGGAGCTTGTTCTTGTCATATCCTGGAATTGTGAGAAATTACGTGTTTTACAGAGGACTAGGACTGGTTTTAGAAATTTGTATTTTTTGGTGGGATGCTGACCAGACTATGTGAGTTCTGTAATCACTCCACTTGCCATAACAAAATGTGTACTTTTACTGCACCATCATCAAATATTTTCCTTTTAAAGGAGAACTCCGGGCAATTTTTAAGTTAATCTTGATCGTTATACCTTTGTGAGTAATGTCTATAGAAAAAAAAACGAACCGGATTGGTGCTTGCAACACGGAGCTGTTCCCCGCAAATGCCCAGAGCTCCCACTCAGCTAAAACGGCAGTTATGGGGGCATATACAGGTCCTTCTCCAAAAATTAGCATATTGTGATAAAGTTCATTATTTTCCATAATGTAATGATAAAAATTAAACTTTCATATATTTTAGATTCATTGCACACCAACTGAAATATTTCAGGCCTTTTATTGTTTTAATACTGATGATTTTGGCATACAGCTCATGAAAACCCAAAATTCCTATCTCAAAAAATTAGCATATCATGAAAAGGGTCTCTAAACGAGCTATTTACCTAATCATCTGAATCAACTAATTAACTCTAAACACCTGCAAAAGATTCCTGAGGCTTTTAAAAACTCCCAGCCTGTTTCATTACTCAAAACCGCAATCATGGGTAAGACTGCCGACCTGACTGCTGTCCAGAAGGCCATCATTGACACCCTCAAGCAAGAGGGTAAGACACAGAAAGAAATTTCTGAACAAATAGGCTGTTCAGAGTGCTGTATCAAGGCACCTCAGTGGGAAGTCTGTGGGAAGGAAAAAGTGTGGCAAAAAACGCTGCACAACGAGAAGAGGTGACCGGACCCTGAGGAAGATTGTGGAGAAGGACCGATTCCAGACCTTGGGGGACCTGCGGAAGCAGTGGACTGAGTCTGGAGTAGAAACATCCAGAGCCACCGTGCACAAGCGTGTGCAGGAAATGGGCTACAGGTGCCGCATTCCCCAGGTCAAGCCACTTTTGAACCAGAAACAGCGGCAGAAGCGCCTGACCTGGGCTACAGAGAAGCAGCACTGGACTGTTGCTCAGTGGTCCAAAGTACTTTTTTCGGATGAAAGCAAATTTTGCATGTCATTCGGAAATCAAGGTGCCAGAGTCTGGAGGAAGACTGGGGAGAAGGAAATGCCAAAATGCCTGAAGTCCAGTGTCAAGTACCCACAGTCAGTGATGGTCTGGGGTGCCATGTCAGCTGCTGGTGTTGGTCCACTGGGCAGGGTCAATGCAGCTAGCTATCAGGAGATTTTGGAGCACTTCATGCTTCCATCTGATTTCATTTTTCAGCACGACCTGGCACCTGCTCACAGTGCCAAAACCACTGGTAAATGGTTTACTGACCATGGTATTACTGTGCTCAATTGGCCTGCCAACTCTCCTGACCTGAACCCCATAGAGAATCTGTGGGATATTGTGAAGAGAAAGTTGAGAGACGCAAGACCCAACACTCTGGATGAGCTTAAGGCCGCTATCGAAGCATCCTGGGCCTCCATAACACCTCAGCAGTGCCACAGGCTGATTGCCTCCATGCCACGCCGCATTGAAGCAGTAATTTCTGCAAAAGGATTCCCGACCAAGTATTGAGTGCATAACTGAACATAATTATTTGAAGGTTGACTTTTTTTGTATTAAAAACACTTATTTTATTGGTCGGATAAAATATGCTAATTTTTTGAGACAGGAATTTTGGGTTTTCATGAGCTGTATGCCAAAATCATCAGTATTAAAACAATAAAAGACCTGAAATATTTCAGTTGGTGTGCAATGAATCTAAAATATATAGAAGTTTAATTTTGATCATTACATTATGGAAAATAATTAACTTTATCACAATATGCTAATTTTTTGAGAAGGACCTGTACATAAAGAGTGTCTTTGTGCCTCATAACAGACACAAAATGCAATTAAAATGTCTGTCCATCATGAACAGGCCCCTTACATGTGAACAAGATGCGTTTAGCAACTTAGCCATTGTTTAAATTCACCTAAATAGTAGGCTTGTTTGAGATGAGCAAAATCTGCGCAGAACCGATCACCGGTGATCACCGCGAGATACATGCCGGTTAGAAATGTGTCCGAGTGCGGTCCGCCTTGCTCTGATGTCATGCTGACGTGTGTCAAAAAACTCTCGCGAGCGCAAGGCGCACGTGTCGGATTCTGCAGTCGCGCGCAGTTGCTCTCCACCGACTGCGCTGATCAAAAGCATGATGGGAAACGACTTGCTGACGACACAGCTTAATGTTGATTGGTTTAAACAACCGTGATGTATTGTTCTCTTTTAACATGTTTGATTTTAAAACTCGGATAGCATGGGTATCATATATGTTATGTGTGAATATTCCCAAACTCTCGGACAGTGTGATCTCTATGGGTTATGCAATGTTATTTTATTATTAAAAAAAAAAACACACACAAAAACACATAGCCTATGTCTGTATTAAAGAAAAAAAATTATTGATAAACACTTATTTGGAATGGAATTAAATAACAAGTACTTTGGGTATCTTGTTCATCATATTTATTTTCATATAAAAGCAACAGAACTTAAATTACATCCAGTTTATTAGCAACACTGTGCACGAGCGTGAATCCCGTGAATCCCGCGATATCCATCATTAATCTCGCAGGTTTCAGATCCACGGTGAGAAGAGAGATCTGTCCGGCTTGCCTGCGCTTTTTTCACTCCTCCTCTCACTGCAGCCGCCTACTCTCGACTACATTTAAGGCGAGGCAAGGCGCATCTCAAACAAGCCTAGTGTTTTAGACGGCTAGCTGTAGTCTCGCGCTGAAGTCCCGTGGGAACTTGTAGCCGGAAAAAGGTAAATTTACCAGTGTGCAGTTGGGAGTACAGGTCCTTCTCAAAAAATTAGCATATTGTGATAAAGTTCATTATTTTCCATAATGTAATGATAAAAAATTAACTTTCATATATTTTAGATTCATTGCACACCAACTGAAATATTTCAGGTCTTTTATTGTTTTAATACTGATGATTTTGGCATACAGCTCATGAAAACCCCAAAAAATATCTAAAAAAATTAGCATATCATGAAAAGGTTCTCTAAACGAGCTATTAACCTAATCATCTGAATCAACTAATTAACTCTAAACACCTGCAAAAGATTCCTGAGGCTTTTAAAAACTCCCAGCCTGTTTCATTACTCAAAACCGCAATCATGGGTAAGACTGCCGACCTGACTGCTGTCCAGAAGGCCATCATTGACACCCTCAAGCAAGAGGGTAAGACACAGAAAGAAATTGCGGCGTGGCATGGAGGCAATCAGCCTGTGGCACTGCTGAGGTGTTATGGAGGCCCAGGATGCTTAGATAGCGGCCTTAAGCTCATCCAGAGTGTTGGGTCTTGCGTCTCTCAACTTTCTCTTCACAATATCCCACAGATTCTCTATGGGGTTCAGGTCAGGAGAGTTGGCAGGCCAATTGAGCACAGTAATACCATGGTCAGTAAACCATTTACCAGTGGTTTTGGCACTGTGAGCAGGTGCCAGGTCGTGCTGAAAAATGAAATCTTCATCTCCATAAAGCTTTTCAGCAGATGGAAGCATGAAGTGCTCCAAAATCTCCTGATAGCTAGCTGCATTGACCCTGCCCTTGATAAAACACAATGGACCAACACCAGACCATCACTGACTGTGGATACTCCAGTGCTGCTTATCTGTAGCCCAGGTCAGGCGCTTCTGCCGCTGTTTCTGGTTCAAAAGTGGCTTGACCTGGAGAATGCGGCACCTGTAGCCCATTTCCTGCACACGCCTCTGCACGGTGGCTCTGGATGTTTCTACTCCAGACTCAGTCCACTGCTTCCGCCGGTCCCCCAAGGTCTGGAATCGGTCCTACTCCACAATCTTTCTCAGGGTCCGGTCACCTCTTCTCGTTGTGCAGCGTTTTTTGCCACACTTTTTCCTTCCCACCGACTTCCCACTGAGGTGCCTTGATACAGCACTCTGGGAACAGCCTATTTGTTCAGAAATTTCTTTCTGTGTCTTACCCTCTTGCTTGAGGGTGTCAATGATGGCCTTCTGGACAGCAGTCTTACCCATGATTGTGGTTTTGAGTAATGAAACAGGCTGGGAGTTTTTAAAAGCCTCAGGAATCTTTTGCAGGTGTTTAGAGTTAATTAGTTGATTCAGATGATTAGGTTAATAGCTTGTTTAGAGAACCTTTTCATGATATGCTAATTTTTTGAGACAGGAATTTTGGGTTTTCATGAGCTGTATGCCAAAATCATCAGTATTAAAACAATAAAAGACCTGAAATATTTCAGTTGGTGTGCAATGAATCTAAAATATATGAAATTTTAATTTTTATCATTACATTATGGAAAATAATGAACTTTTATCACAATATGCTAATTTTTTTAGAAGGACCTGTATATTATATAAATATAATTGAAGACATAGAAGCTAGTGAAATAATTAAAGTTTTGCAAATAAGACTACAAAAACATATTACTGCACATCTCAAGCCGTGTGTGCCCAAATGGAAGGATAAATAAAGTTTACATTACCTACAGTGGTTGCACACGTCTTCGTCCACGGAATGGATTTTTTCTTCAACCGGCCCGCTGTGTTGTGTCTGTGTAGTCATCCTTGTCAAAGTGTTCGCTGCAAATGCGGTAATCTTTAGCGCGTAGTACTTGTATGGGAGTTTGCACATCAAGTTGCAGTACAACTAGCCACAACTGCAGAATCTCGAGGTCATGGAAAGGAAGACGATGAAAATGTAAGTTCTTGTATTTTCGCATTCTGTTGCCACAATTCGGAACAACACAAACGCGAACCATTTTTTCTTCACTTGTGAGCAACTCCGATCATCACTCTTCACACACTACGCTCCTCCCACCTGCACACTGTTTACTTTTTTCCGGCTACAACTGAGTTCCCACGGGACTTCAGCGCGAGACTACAGCTAGCCGTCTAAAACACTATTTAGGTGAATTTAAACAATTGCTAAGTTGCAAGGATGACTACACAGACACAACACAGCGAGGCCGGTTGAAGAAAAAAGCCATTCCGTGGACGAAGACGGGTGCAACCACCGTGGAGGTAATGTAAACTTTATTTATCCTTCCATTTGGGCACACACGGCTTGAGGAGAGATGTGCAGTAATATGTTTTTGTAGTCTTATTTGCAAAACTTTAATTATTTCACTAGCTTCTATGTCTTCAATTATATTTATATATACTCCCACCTGCACACTGGTATTTACCTTTTTCCGGCTACAAGTTCCCACGGGACTTCAGCGCGAGACTACAGCTAGCCGTCTAAAACACTATTTAGGTGAATTTAAACACTGGCTAAGTTGCTAAACGCATCTTGTTCACATGTAAGGGGCCTGTTCATGTTGGACAGACATTTTAATTGCATTTTGTGTCTGTTATGAGGCACAAAGACACTCTTTATGTATATGCCCCCATAACTGCCGTTTTAGCTGAGTGGGAGCACTGGGCATTTGCGGGAACAGCTCCGTGCTGCAAGCACCAATCCGGTTAGTTTTTTTTTCTATAGCTCACAAAGGTGTAACGATCAAGATTAACTTAACAATTGCCCTGAGTTCTCCTTTAAGTTGTACTGTATAACATGGCACTAGCAACATCAGGCTCATGGGTGATATTCCCATGGATAGAATGTTTATCCTGAATGCTCTTCACGAATCGGTGGATCAGTGTGAGTAATGATACGTTTGACTCTGGTGTTATATGGGTCCTACATATTTATTTTTAACAAGTGATATTACTATTTCAATCATGACGACTCTTGAAATTGTTTTAGCATGTTAATGGATATGGAATGTTAATATATTTGGTCTTGTTGGACTAGATCTGCTCCGCTGCTGCTTCTGCTTCTGGTGATATGCTTTGTAAGTACTAATAAACATCCAATATCTTAGTAATATGCATGCAAATAAGCAACTAGTTAATAGTGAGAATTGGACCCTAAACTAAAGTGTTCCCAGATTGGGATTTTAAAATGTAAAAAAAATAAAATAAAATAGCTCCAGGTTCTTCCATCCTATACCGTTCCCATACTCTTTTCCATCTACCCAGCAGCCTCCATTTGAATAACTCTCAAGGATGGTGTCACAATTTGCCGTGGGCGAACGAAAGGTGTAAATGAGGTAACGAACAGTGGTGAAGTGAGGCAGATGTACCCACATGCCTGTCAGGACATTCAAAATATCTTCTCATAGAATGGAAGAGCAAGCGCTTTCTCCGACCCCAAATGTACACAGTTCCTGCGTTTCGACTTCCACCACATAACACTTTTTGTGTTTTTACATGGTTTCAATTGTACCTGCGGCTGCACCCTTTAAGTAGCTCCCATTCATCAGCGCCCCTCTGTGCTGGTGTAATGTCAGAAGCTTGTTGTGAAACGACTTTAAACGCTGCAACAGCAAATGGAAAGCCAGAGGGCAGAGCTGCTATATTTAACCAGAGAGCTGTGAATGAGCCACGATGTTTACTGAGGTCTTTTGCGTGAACTTTTTTCTTGCATGCAGGTGGGTTTCTAATTGGGGTGCGGTGTGCTGTGCATTTGATGCTGTTTATGTCTAATCTGTCCCTTCCACACTATTTGTTTCTCGTTTTTTGTTTGTATATGATTTTATTAATCACAACTGCATTTATTAATCCCGAGCATGTGAGCTGTGGAAGTTTCACAGCTCGCAGTCTTTGTAATACAAGGCCAATATGACTATATCCTCATATTGGAAGAGTCTATAATTGAGTTCTCACAAGATCCCAACCCCTTTCTAAAATATGTTTTAATAAATAGTCCTATCACAGATCGACATCCTCAAATCGAACCTAAGAATTACCTAAATCACAAAACAATTTTATTTGTCTCTGTTTGACAGGTGGTAAGTCAGAGAGGTTGAAACATAAGACTTTGTGATGTCAGCCGAACGTTTTTGAGGGAATATTATGACAAAATTATTTCACAGATGAATTATTCAAAACACAACTGGGAATGTTTATTTAGAAAGTTAATGGGTCAATTCTGATTTCAGTTAGTCATTTATTTTGCAATTTGGTTTGGTTCTACTAGTGATTTCCAATTTTTTGCTTTTGCCTCTTTATGAGACAAAAAAGTGGATAGTGACGGGAATTTAGTGGAGATGGGGGAAATTGTGATTATGAACTCGAACCCGCATTACCCAAGTGAGCACGGTTAATGTGTTGACTACAACGCCACAGCTCCAACATTATGATATATATATATATATATATATATATATATATATATATATATATATATATATATATATATATATATATATATATATATATATATTGTAATTTAGATGCAATTTCACAGCATTGTCCTTGATGACATACTATGATGTTTTTTTGTTTTTTTTGTTATTTTTAAATGTCAGTATGTGCATGCTTTATATTTATTATTTACATATTATTTATGATATACATAATAGTTTGGGGTTAGTAAGATTTTTTTTTACATAAATTAAATCTAATTCATCAAGAACTTATTAAATTGATCAAAAGTTACAGTAAATACATTTGCATTGTAAAAAAGAAAAATGCTGCTATAACGGTTTCCTCAAAAATATTAAGCAGCACAACTGTTTTCAACATAGATTAATAAGAAATGTTTCTTGAGTCGCAAATATATTTTATCAAATAGATGCAGCCTTGGTGAGCATAAGAAACATCTTACCAGCCCGAAACTTGATGAATGGTAGTGTTTTTTGTTTTGTTTTTTTTGTTTTTTTATACATACCCAAAATAATTCCTTTTTTTTCTTCAACATCAAGAACTGTGGTTAGGTTCCAAACTTCTGTATTAACAATTCTCATCGCTGTAGGGTTTTCATTATGCGTATAACATTACTTCTGAATGTGCGTGTATGTTCATAGACAGAAAGTGAGAGAATAAGGTGTATTAAATGATTAATTCACCAGCATGTTCTTCATCTACTCCAGGGACACATGGGTGACATTACTCAGATATGGCAAGAGAGGGAAAGGCACAAGGAGAGACAAGAGCTGGGCTGTTTTTCACCCTTGCTCTCTGTGGCTGGATGTGATTAGATTAATTAAAGTAGTGTGTTAGGAGGGATGTGTGTCGCAGCGGGTCTTGTCATAAAGATGAGCTGTTTTCTCTCCTTCATTCATTGATCTGCCGAGCACCTGCTGTCAGACGGCCATGCTACACTGCCCTTCTCTCTCACTGTCTTTCAATCTGAATGATCCAGTTGAACCGATTGAATCCTTTCAGACAGATGTTGCTGATACACCTGTGCAACAGTTTTATTTATTCATTTTTCTGTCTTTATTTCCGTCCGTTATTAATCACCGTGGCACTGCTCTTTGCCCTCCTCGTTGGGCAAGGTCAGTTTTGTGGATAAGAAATCTTCGTCTTAAACCCTCCCCATTTGTTTTTCTCTATCTAATGAGCATATTATTTGTATACCATGGTGAGTGCAGTCTGAGCTTACACACTATCTAATGTGCATATCATAAAATATGCAAATGCTCTCAGGGTGCATTAGACCATGATTATTATAGTTACTGTCAGTCTGTCTGTATCTATCTATCTATCTATCTATCTATCTATCTATCTATCTATCTATCTATCTATCTATCTATCTATCTATCTATCTATCTATCTATCTATCTATCTATCTATCTATCTATCTATCTATCTATCTATCTATCTATCTATCTATCTATCTATCTATCTATCTATCTATCTATCTATCTATCTATCTATCTATCTATCTATCTATCTATCTATCTATCTATCTATCTATCTATCTATCTTTTTCTGTCTGTATAATAGGATTTCAATGTTTCTATAATATACTAAAAACACAGAACGAGGCAATTTTCACTGAAAAATGAAAATGGGAGTTATTGTTTGAAATCCCAAGGAACAGCAAGTGTGTTGTTTCTTTAGCCTCTCGCAGCGCAATAGATCTGTCCGAGCTGTCACACGCGATCTACCCCTGTTTGAAATTTGTGGGACTTCGCTTTGCGGTGCCGCCCGTGTGAATTCTTCTGTGTTCGTCACTGCAGTGAGTCAGAGGGAGTCGTTCAGTAAACAGTTGGGTCTGAAGGCATAATTAAGGGGAAAGCTGAGGTCTATCACGGCAGGCAGAGATAGGCAGACAGAATGAGAATTAATTTAAATGCTGCTGCTCAGATAAAGGGAAATAATTACTGAGCTTAGCATGTACACCTGCCACTGACTGCGAGAAACATCACCTCACTTGCCACCATTTTGTGTAACGTAGTGAAATGAAGCTCAAGTCTCCTGCCGTTTTGCTCTGCTGGAGAGGATCTGTGGAGGGCAGCTGAGGAGAGGAGTTGGCCTTTCTGTGCTTTGAAATTACTCCTACATGTTACAGAATTGTAGAGTCTGGTTCATGTGCTTGAGCTTTTCTAGTCACGTACTGTATCACTATTGCACTCTTCTCTCACCTTTTTTCTGTTCTTTAAAAAGGACCATGTTTTATCTGAGAGATGGCTTATGGAGCTCTAAAGCTGTCTGAAACTTGGTTCTAAATGGCCATTTATCCCTTATATGGGGATAAATACCCTTTAATGGACTGTTTTTGCTACTGTACTTTTAATAATATGTCAATTTGATTATTGGCTAACCTCCACATACTCGCATAGTTCACACTGGTTATTAAAGGTGCTCTAAGCGATGTCGGGTGACGTCACTTCTTGTTGACGTTTAAAGTATTGTCAAACAAAACGGAGGCTAGCTAGACCGTCCCTCCTCCTCATCCGCGCACTAACCCCCCAAATCCTTCTTGTCGGTTATTGGCTGGAACAGTTTGTAATGTTTCGTGGTGCGGGTTAGCCCAGTTTGTTTTTGTTGCCGTTTGTGGAGCCTGAGGTCTGCAGAGACCAGAGAACATAAAAAAAATGTAGGATGTTGGAAAATAACAATGTCTTTTCTGTAAACCAAATGCCTTTTAATTTTCGCTATTGCTTCAGTACAAATGAACAAGCGCGTCACTATTTGTCGAGTAGTGACGTGCATGTTCAATTAAGCCAGATATGCGCAATACGCTGTATTAAATATATCATGATGACTCAGATAAAGACCTGAGCAACTTTTACAAAGGCCAAATTGTATGGCGAGGTAACTGAGTCCGAGTTTCTCTGAAACGGCGAGGCTTGTGGGTTGTTCCCGAACAGCAGATTCAGATCCCAATTTACCAACAGTTGTCCGAGGAGGGACAAACACGAGGGTAGCGAAGTTTATCCCATCTGGTCCGAGCCAACAGAAGGTCTACTGTGGCACAAGTCACACAAATGTTAATGATGGTTATGGGAGGAATGTATCGCAATACACAGTGCATTGCACTCTGCTGCATCTCAGAGTGCCTATGATGACCCTCGTCCACCGTCGAAAGCACTTACAATGAGTATGTGAGCGTCGGAACTTGACCTTGCAGTAGTTGAAGAAGGTCGTCTGGTCCGATAAGTCCCATTTTCTTTTACATCATGTGCAAATGTGCCGTTTACCTAGAGAAGAGAAGTGCACTGTGGGACGATGACAAGTGTGGAGGGAGTGTGATGCTCTAGGCAATGTTCTGCTGGTAAACCCTGGGTCGTGTGGACGTAAGTTTGACACGTGCCACCTACCTAAACACGAGGAATAGTTTAAGGAACATGATGAGGTGTTCGAAGTGTTGGCCTCTAAATTCCCTACCTCTCAATCCAATTGAGTATCTGTTGGATATGCTGGACCTAGAAGTTTGATCCATGGTGGCTCCGCCTCGCAACCTACAGGACTTTCCATAGACATAATGATTTTTATACTGTACAGACTGTATGTTCTATTCCCCTACACTAAACCTACCCATCACAGAACACTTTCTATAACATAGTTTATTGTGTTTTTCAAGCCATTTGGTTTACGAGGACAAAGAAAGTGTCCTCATTAACCATGTTTTCATTGTAATAGCCATGTCATTATACATTTGTGTCCTCATAAACCATATATACAAGAGCACACACACAATAATGCCTGCATTTTTTTCTATTTTTTGTCTTCCTGTTGTTGTCAATGAAATCCTATTCAGTCAGTATTATTTTCCATCATTGTATTCCTTGACATTGCATTGATTTTATGACTGAAGACGCAATAGAACGTTGTCCGTCGGTTAGAAGATGTCTGCAAAGAATGCATCTCTGAGGATAAAAGCAGTGAATGTGAACTCACAAACAAACACAATCATCTGTCATCTCATGTGTCCATCAGTTTCCCCCTGGAGGGACTCCATCCGTGTGGATGTGTGAGCAGACACATGTGCGTGCGCCCATGTGGTTGTTCATTTATTTATTTTTTTATTGTGTTGACCATAGCCTCAAGCAAACAGAAGAGAATTGGATCTTTTGCTTCTGGAGAAGAGAGAATCTCCAGTCATCAGCAGTGCACATTTAATCACTTTCTCCATTGGTTTTATGTGTTAATTTAGTACAATTCATTACATTAAATTGAATTAAAATATGAATACAAAAATAAAAATGCACAAACAAATTAAAGAAACAAATAAATAAATAAATACATATTTTTTCAAGAATATATATATATATATATATATATATATATATATATATATATTTTATATAGAATAAAATATAGAATTCAACTGATGTGGGCTCGCAATTGTGTGTTAATACTGACTATTTTACAACTGATATTTTATAACGTACTTATTTTGCTGGCCTCCATATATACAGAGCGTTTAGAATTAAATTTTCTACTGATCATTCCACTCTCAACTGTACAAAAAGTGTCACACGTTTCTCTTCCTCCCCACTGCCCAGTCGCTCACGTGAGGAGAGTTATGAAGCCTTTCCAGAATGCTAACTAGACTTCAAACAGCCGGGCTGCCTTTTGAAGAAGCGAGGAGAGACCCAAACAACACTCTCATGGTCATTATGTGAGGAATCTCGGAAGAGAAAATAACTCCTTAAATTGAAAGCAACACAAAGAGATTTTTTTCCTGTTGCTGTTGTTGCGGAGAACATCAAAAATGGTTTCAGGGATGCAATTATTTTAGATATATTTTGGACTTTGGGAATTGCTTTTGTGTTGCTTGGTGAGGTTGACATGAGGAGCCAGAGGAGGCAGAGCATCGCGTAATGCACAAAAACAAGCGGCACACACACAATACAGCTGTTTAAATATGGCCTAGAGGACCAAATAAATGATCAAATCGGGCGTTTTTGCACATTCTTTGGTGGGAAACCATTATACACCAAAAGCATGAAAGGTGTTTGATATTTCTTCTTGATATCTCATATTTATATCCATAAACACTATACTTTTACAATGAACGAAATGCAAATTGCTTTCTTTTATAGGCATGAGCGTGCTTATAAAATTTCTATTTCATTTCATTCATCCGTTTAATTTGTAAGCATACATGGCTGTATTGGTGGTACTTTATCTGCATGTATATTAACTGGTAAATATGGTTGTTTTTAGTGTTTGTCACATGTTTCGCACTGAGAGCATGGTAGATCAGCAGTTGCTGTGAAGCAGACACACCAGATGTTGCTGTGTTCGATAAATGATAGTTGTATCTGCGTGGTCTCAGTCTGATATTTGTCTCTGTGTAGTGCCAGGCAGAAGCCAGAATGAAGCTAAACAACTTGAGCTGGAGTGAGCCTTGAGAAGTTAGTCAAGGCTAAGGAGGGATTAAGGATCAGGCCGATGGGGCCAGTGCACCGGGACGCCTGACTGTCAGGGGTCTCCGGCTGAGAGGCCTGCAGGGGCCTGACATCTGTTAGATGAACAGCACTGGCATGCGTACCAGTTGCTGTTGGCACAGTCTGAAATAAATTAAGAAATAAGAAATGTTATCTGTCCCTTGTCCCTCCTCAGCACTAATAATATTACTGCTTTGATGATATATACTAGTTATATATGTTTTGTCTCTTTTTCAAAGAATTATGCACATGATGTTTGATTTTTGTAATTGCAATTTAGAGTCTGTATATCTCTAAATTGAACAATTTACAACTTACAATTAAATAATAGTAAATTAGCCCCCGGGTTCACAGACAATGCTTAAATCTAATCCCAGACTATAATGCATGTTTGAGCTGTTTTAACTGAAAGCAACTTGCAATGACACATCTTAAAATATATATTTTTATTAATACCTGTAGCTTAAAATGCAATTTACTTCTGAGAAGGTACACATATTATTATTATTATTATTATTATTATTATTATTATTATTATTATTATTATTATTATTATTATTATTATTATTATTATTATTATTATTATTATTATTATTATTATTATCAATATTGTGCTGCTGTGTGCTATGTTGTTGTGCTGCTTAATGCTTTTGTGATATAGAATGTTCAAAAGAACAGAATTTATTTGAAATATAGATATTTTTGTATGTAAATGTCTTTGTCACTTTGGATCAATTTAATGCTATCATGTGGCTGTGTAGTTTTTATCCAATAAAGAGCATAATGCAGAATGAACGAGGAATACAGAGATTTCAGTGAAAACAGAGAGTAACTAGACGTTTACCGTTAACAATGAACACAGAAAGCATGTTCTATATAGTATGAATGTGTGTAGTATGGATGTAATCCAGACATACTACATTCACCATGTTGTCATGATATGAACAACCAGTGTCAGTTGCGTCGCTTCACTTCCGTTTACAAATCTTCACCCGTGGCCTCATGGGATAGTAAAGTGTCCATATCTTTTGTCACATAATATTTTTTGCCAACTATATTGTAGGGAAGTATGTGATTTCGGATGCAGCCTAGAACTCAGGCAAAACAGTGTGAAACAAAACTAAACAGAACATGATCGTGACAAATGCATCCTTGCCGAATAAACTGTATTGCACCTTAGGAAAGCCACAGATTCTGTACTTCCTCACCTTCCCCCCCTTTCTCTCTCCTCCGTCTATTTCGCAGCATTAGGCTTGCTAGGTTTACTCTTGCCGCCTTGTGCACATTAGAGTAAAAGTCTGTCCATTTTCTTAAGTAAGCACATTAATGCCTGTGCTTAGCATTAACCTTGAGTCCTCTTCGACCTGGGCAAACACATTAATGTCTCCAGTGCTGGGCAGTTTGTTGACCCAAGTCCTAATTGTGTACAGTCTTCTATCAAGCGAAAGGCCTGACGCATCAGTCATTCTGAGCATTCAGGTCTTATTGACAGGTCTGAATAAATGGTTGGCTAATGCAGAGACCCTTATTGTTTACCCACGCGCCTCCGACAGCAGTCGCCATCACAGACTCTGACGGTCCAATAATTTGTCCTCTAAAGCAGTCGGGCAGATTTATGGAAATTATTCCGTTTCCTAGAGAGTCTAATTGAGTGTCTGCTGGGCTCAAGATCTTCCGATGTCAGTCAACGTAACATTCACCTGTAAGGAGAGGTCTGGTCAATGCCAGAGGTGATGATATCGGTTTACCTACTCATTATGGACACTGACCTGTTATTTAACCATAGACACAAAGACAATTTTAATATGCTATAGGTCCCTGGGATCAAATGATTGATTTTCAACATGCTGCACATGTACCAATTTCCAATCTTTACAGTGAAAAAACAAAACCAAAACAAGAGTGACTTCTCTGTGAGGTGTCAAGCACCCTTCGCTCTGCACCTTTCGCTCTGGTCGCGTCCTCTGGGCATAGCTGTCTTTTCCTCTTTAATAAAAGGGAGGTGGTTTGAGGTCTAAAAACCACCTCCCATCAACAGGCAGATGGCACAGGGAAGGTTCAGGGTGAACCAGAGGCACAGAAGACAGTGTCTTTCCATGGGACTTTGGGCTGGCGGGAGGTCCTGGTTCACCTGCTGGCTCTGTAATGTCCAAACAGCAGGAAGACTGATACTCGGCTTCACTTCAGCAGCTGTTCTACTGCAACACAATTAAAGCCCATTGTGTGTGCCAGGCCACCGGCTGTAATTACATTTGCTTGCCGACCGCAGCAGATCTCAGGCAGAAGACTGTCTTTGTAGTGTCAAGCCATTGCATTGCATATTTAAGAGAGAGGGGATGTTTACCTAGTGTGTGCCGATGCCTCTCTTTTCTCTACTCTGAAGTAAGGCTGCACAATTCATCGAACTGAAATCTTGATATGGTACCGCATTCCTGCAACACTCCCATCCACAGAGCATAATTTTGTGTAATATTACTATGAGAAACCTATATTATATAACGATAAGTTGGACCTAAATGGAACTAAAATGGATCAAAAAGGTCTGCGTTCACTTTCAAATCCAGATACAATGTGAATGCAAAGAGAACTTGGTTGTTTTCCACTCACTTCTAGGTTAACTTAAAAGGCGTCAGTTTTGGACAGTGATGAGGACACAAGTTTGAAACGTTTTAACATTAAATTTGGATTAACATGAGACCTGTTGTTAGAATGTGGTTTTATGTATTTTTATTTATTTAGTTTGTATTGAAGTAGCATATTGAAATATTTCATCCAATAAATAAATAAATAAATAAATAAAATGTAATTTACTGACCACATCTCATATAAGGCTTTCTTCTGTTGAACACAAAATAAGATATTTTAAACCGTTTTCAGCTGTTTTTGTCCTTACACTGAAAGTCAATGGGGTCCAAAAGAACATTGAAACCCTCTGACTTTTGATGTACTGTTTATATATATAAATAGTACAGTAAAAGTATATTTTTTTTTCCACAGAAGAAAGGTTTGAAAGAACATCAAATGAGGATTTTCATTTTTGAATAACCCATGCTTTTAAAAGTTTTAATTTTGCAGTTCAAATCTAATTATGATTTGTCAAAGTTACCTCAATTTGATTTTCTGACCATATTGTGCAACTGTACTCTGTAGATTAACAAAGAGAAATGGGAACCATGGGCACAGCGGCATGGCTGTGTGAATAGAAGTCTGTCCGAGGTTACAGCAGATCAATGGAAGATCTGGGGAAATGGGAGAGTTCGGGCTCCCAGACTCAAACTCCTGCAGTAGAATGCTGTCACATTAATCAGGGAGTCGTAAGGCCGACCCCTCTGCAGACTCCAATTTGGGGGCCGCAATGAACTGTCGTTGGTGTGATCAGAACAGGCAGAGAGGTTGGATTGTTTGGTTGGCAAACACATCACTACCAGGGATTCAGCCAGGGCCTCATGGGAAATCACTATGCCGCCAAAAGAGTCTTCATGTTCATTTTGTAAGTGCGCGAAGAGCAGTGCTCAAATATAGCCAAGGACACACTAACATTCATCACCTTCTGGAAAAATAAGATTGGTTTGTTAGCACTACCTGCTAAGGCTGGCATTACTATTACTATTGTATATACAAATTAAGACTCGTACCACAAATTCTGTGGCTTGTTGAGGAGAGGTGTGCGCTGTCACATTTTATCAAACTTTTCATTTTGTCCAATTATGTGATTTTTATTTTTCAATCAGAGTAA
Organism: Gila orcuttii; assembly: GCA_026230005.1. NCBI lineage: Eukaryota > Metazoa > Chordata > Actinopteri > Cypriniformes > Leuciscidae > Gila > Gila orcuttii. The sequence goes on from JAPDVR010000024.1 coordinate 10,607,950, forward strand.
GGACAGAGTAAAATCGCAGTAAGATGTTTATATGACACGAGCAAAACTTTTCACTCCCATTTACAAGCAAATTTTCATTATTCTTATTATTTGCTAAGAAGTGTAGTTATTTTTATCGCCATTCATCTCATACCCCAATGCACAGCACAATATTCCTAAAATACCATTATGATTGAATTATGAAGGTGCATGTAAATGGGCTCAATGAAACTGATATAGTTTTTTTGTTTTGTTTTGTTTTGTTTTGCACACTCTCATGGCAATTTTAAACAATTTTACGGTTTAGCAAATTGGTGGCTAACTCGTTTGAATTTGTACGTTCTCATTTGTACATTTTCGTACGATCTGCTTATGCCCCACTGACGGTTAGGTTTAGGGGTGGGGTTGGGGTGAACCTTTGTGTGTGTGTGTGTGATGTGTTTTTGATATTTATGCTAAATCTGTATTTGGAAGTCATTGTTTGTGGTAATATCAACCCGAATGTGACTTAACAGAGCATGAAGAATACAATAAAAACAATAATGCAGATATAACTCATAATAACAAAACCTTCAGGTCTTCTTTTAAATGCATTTCATCAGTTTGTTGGAGTGAGAAGGAGCAGCCATTCATAACACATGACAGGCCTTTACTCTGATCATACAATTATGATTATCATGTCATAAGAGTGTGGTGTATGACACAGTATCTCAGTTTCTTTTTGTGCTTTATTTGTTTAATAGAGTTTGTGCCACTATAAACAGCTACGAGTGGAGAAGAGACAAAAGCCTGGTGAAATGTAAACAATCACAGGCTCATTTATTGTTGTCATTTTGCTCATTTTACACAAAAATATTTTGCAGAACTTGTGCACTTCTGCCGAAAGCACAAACAACATTTCTTGATGAATACGTTTTCCCCAATGGGGGTTTATTAAAGGGATAGTTTGTCCCCCTCCAAAGTTTAAAAAAAAAAAATCTGTCATTTACTCACTGTCATGTCATTCCAAACCGATAAGACTTCCATTCATCTTCAGAACACAAATGAAGATATATTTTATATTTCTTCTCATCATTTTTGGTACATCCATTGACAGTCTAGGCAAGCAACATTTTCAGCATTCAATAGGATTAAAAAGACATCATAAAAGTGATCAAAATGAATCGAGCGGTATAATCCAAGTCTATTGATCAGACAAGATTGATTTATATGATGAAGAGATTTTATTTAAGGTTCACACATAGGATCAACGCACATACATAGAGCGAAGTTTTTTTCCTTATGCTTTTTTCCTTGGTTGTATGGGATATAAAATCATACTCCGAGACTAAATATTTTCCTTCTAGCCTTGGAGATGTACTTGTTACAGTATATGCAAGCCAGCAATGGATTGATATTCCTCAATTCTATCTTTGTCCTTCTTAGTTTTGTACACAAAGATAAAGAAAGTGCTTGCATCTGAATTTATTTATTTATTAATTTATTTTAAAGGATGAGTGAGACTAGTTAATGAAAAGTATTCAACAAGTGCCCACATACATGTAAACTCGTTCCACGCTGTTTTAAAAGCATCCCAAGTTGTACTGCCAGCAATGACATCAATTTGATATTTTCGTTCTAGATTGTGATTGGCCATCTTTTTGAAACTCATTTGCATACGGAATTTTGATGGAAAATAGATATTTCAGAAGTTATTGGGTATTGTGAAAAGGAATTTCTATGTTTTTCTGGATAAATACCAGAAAAGTACCTTAAACTTGTTTAATTATTGCATGAAATCAAATGTTTATCTACATTATATTGTTATTTGTTTACCTTGTAAATGATCGCTAAGCCTGATTTTCTCTTTTTCTTCTTTCTAGGTGGGTACAGACTGATTTATGAAGCATCACATGGTACTTGTGTAGTGAGTCTTTAGTACTTTTAGTTTCTTTCTTTCTTTCTTTCTTTCTTTCTTTCTTTCTTTCTTTCTTTCTTTCTTTCTTTCTTTCATTTCTACATTTACATTCTTACATTTTGTCCTTCCTTCTTTCTAATGAAAATGATGAAAAAATATTTATAAATAAAATGAGCTATGTTCTGTGATGATAACCTGTCTTTTTCTAGTTTGCACTGCTTAAATATTGTTTGTTAGTTGCTGTGTCCGTACATAATGCCATCGTTCTCAGACTGAATGGGGAAGAGAGTTTGTGGTGTCAGAGTGTGTACGCATGTGTGACTATTTTCCGTTCAGAGTAGACAAAGTGCTTGGTGGTTTGAACTCTACGCTTAGTGAATTGTTTGTTGTTGTGTATATGACTGTCTTGGCGAACACATAATTGTATGTGTGTGGCAAAGCTAGCTAAGAGGTATTTTCTGTGAAATCCTGGCCATAATGAATCTATGACATAGATAAACCTTATCAGTCCACTGTCTTATTGTAATGACATTTCTCCTGACCCTTCCCTGTGTACCCATTAAAAAAAATCCTCAATGCCTCTTCCTCTGAGCCTTCCTCCGCCAACACTGTGTTAAATGAAAAGCTCAGACTTATAAACATTGGCAGGTATTTTGTTTTCACATATTGTATGGAGAGACTTCCTGTGAGAGTTATACTGCAACTGTGAAACCACACTTGTCAACCCAGAGTGTCTGTGCTATTTGTAAATAGAGTTATTAATATGCTATTATTAGAATGAAACAGTCTGCCAAATGGCCAGATATAATGTCTTGTGTCTTTAAAAGTTGCCCCTCAGGAGGTAGAAAAAGAAAAGGAAGTGGGGAAGTAGGAAAGTTGGAGTGACATCACATTGAAGAATTCATTCCAAAAAGTGAAGAAAACAAATCATTTCTCTGGCCAGACTCCTGCATAATCATTCTCATTGACATTTAATCACTACAAATGCAAATACACATTAGCACCCTGTGTTATAATTTCATTAATGTGGTATTTTCATCAGTTTTGGTAGTTTTAGATCATTTTTATTTTTGCGTTTGCTACAGCATGCATCACTGTTAAAGTATGGTCTTATTGGCGAATTTTTTGTGAATTTTTTTGGGCAAAACCGGTCCATAGTCCATTGTCATTGTCCATTCACGATGGCATGAAGCACAGATCACACAGAAGTCCAGTCATTTCAATAGTAATCCACACGATTGGGAATTTCGCATGAGGGCGAAAAATCGATTGTTTTAAGGTATAATTTGTTAATTTGTCATTGTGTCAACATAACTCTAAGTGTTGTAGGTTGTGTTTGGTTTTCAGTGTCAGTGTTGACGAATGTACCTTCAGTAACACTATGCACCTTTTAGAATGACTTGTCTTGATAGATAGTCTGGTCAACAACACTCTTAAAACAACACTCCCAAATATATTGGGTTCCCAACAGTTCTTAAAATATCCACTTTTTCCTTAGTGGGAAGAACTTTTTTTTTTTTTTTTTAAGAGTGAAACAGACATTTCCAGCAATGTCTTGGAGGTTAAGGCCTGAACTGTTTTCATATTCTAAAACAGGCTGAGTTGGTATGCTTGGGGTTTGGACTGCATTTCTTTTCCATGAACGCTTCCCAACCACACAGATCTAATTTGGAGTGGGGGCCTGCGATGAGATGGCAGTCTGAATGCCGGTTTCTCTCTCTTCTCCTCCCATGCAGGCTGCCCTTGCTCCAGTGTAACTCACATTACCCAGAACCGAAGCCCCTTCCAGGGATTTGTTGTGGGCTCTAGGGCTGTTTGGAAAGCTGCAACCATAAGCTTTGATTCCTCTGGAACTGATCAGTCGTGCCTTTGGAACGCCTCAATCACAGATGAAAGGAATAACTTGATCCTCATCCGTGTGTTTGCTGCTGAATTTTTTAGGGGGCTTGAGGTTGCCATCCACCAAGGGTACAGTACTGGAGGTCCAGACGTGGTGTGTGTACATGTAGGTGTCTGCCCTTGTGGCTTCATTAGAGTGCAAGGCTGTTTCCAGAGAGTGATGGATGAGTGGGCAGAGGGTGCAACAAGGCATACTCAAACCCCCTCACACACATATACACACTGTGAGAAGACTCAAACTCAAAGTCTTTTTTCCCGACAACAGTTTCACCCCCATCTTTCAATTGGTAGTGTCTTTTAAAACGACATTTGTGTTGGAATACAATTACGGATGTCCACGTCTCACATTGAAAACATGCGTTCGTGTTTGGATAGGAATTTTAGTATGCTGCTCGCAGGCGTAGGGACACTGGTCAGGTTTTGACTGAGCGATCTCTCTGGTTTATTTTCCTTTTAAGCTTGAAATCATTCTAGATTTAGTAATGTGGTGCTGCATCTGTTTAGTGGAGAGTATATTCAGAGGCTTAAAATATCCCCACAAAATTAGTTAAGCTCAAAAGTATCCATTCATCTGTCTTGTATCCATCATCCAGTCATCCATCCATGACTTAAGCCATTCCTAAAAGCCAGTTGTAAGAAATGTTCAGTAGTAAAGTAAAATGTTCATAAAGTTGTGAGCTATCTTAGTATCTTATGCTCACCAGGGTTGCATTTCTTTGGTGAAATATTCAGTATACTATTATGTTATATACCATTACAATTTAAAATAACTTTTCTATTTGTTCCCAAACTTTTGAACAGCAGTGTGCATATTTATATTTGCTGTTGTTTTTGTATAGTATAAAGTATAAGTAAAAATGATTTGGGTTGGTGTTTTTGCCACATACTTAAAAATAGATATAATTTAAAAGATTATACTATTTACTTTTTTTAATATAAAAAGCAAATTATTGCTAATAATTTTAATTTCTTAAATAGCACTTTCAGATTCAGAGTTTTGTCATTAGCTTGTTAAAATGGTTTGGAGAGACACATTGGTTGTTGGGCGCTGTTGCTACCATGTCAGGAATTTCATAAATGCCCTTTCTGAGCAGCTTTTTGTGTCGGCATTGACCTGCGTAATATCAGTTGATGAATGAGGTGATAAAGGTCCCTATCAATCTGCCGTCTGAGTTATGATCCACCTTCCGTCATTTCTGAATGCTTTTGTTTAATATGTTTGACGCCATTGTCTCATTGACCTTGTTGATGCAGACAGGGCTTGGATCGCACATGTAATTGCTGTGTGTAATTGTTCAAGCCCTCTCTGTTTTATTGTGCTGAATGGCACCGCTTTGACTCTGTTAGTGCTTGCTAATTAGCACAGAGCAAAGGGCATGAATCAGGCTGTTAATCAGAATTAAAGACTTGATCAATGTTGTCCACAGAGGCGAGGGCTTCCTTGTAAGTTTGCCCCCCTCTGTGACTTGTGTGTCTTTGTGTAATTTGTTACTGCCTGGATTAAAGTCCAAAAAACAATGGGTTTTTTGGTAATGTTTTGCTAGAAAATGACTGTTTGGAATGGAATACTAGCACTATGCCTACTGCATACTATGCATTACAAAATGTACACTGTCCAATAAAAATTGTATGTGAAACAGTATGCATTATATAGTGGTCAATATTTCCACCAGTTATCGCATGACTCCTGTAAAGCCTGATGTGAAATAATAGTCCTAAAAATCATTTTTTAGGAAGTTTTCACTTTAGGCAATCTAAAAAAAGGAAGGAAAAAAAGTTTGCGTATGTGTTTTTTGTTGAATATAATTTTTTTTTTTTACATCCGGGTTTTAAGACTCATATATTATGATATAGTAAGAATATGTAGCTCATACTTAAGGAAGAAAAAACACCTCAAATTTATTCAGATCCACAAACTTAGCAAAAATATGGAATTTGGTACAGTTGCTGAAATTTATATGACCAAAATTAAGATGAAATTCTGATAGCTTGTAGAGTAAATCAATGACATCTCTATAACAGTATAGCCGACTACTTACAATATGCATATAAATATCACTTTATATTTCCCAATAATATGTCCTAGTAAGATGATATTTGATCAAAGCTCTATCATTTTTTTTTTTGAGGGGCAAAACATTTAATGCAATGCAATACAATGATAATTTAGAGATGTACCCTAAAATCCTGATTTATCTTATTTTATACTCACGTTTTAACATGATTTATCTAGCGATGATTTATGGATAATCAAATAAACCTAAGCTGCTTCAGTCCAGTAAGTATTCATCCTGAAATATGGCTAACAATATAAAATGCATTCTTGTAGTGTTAATTTTGTCCCCTATTTTTAATTTAGTCTTAGTCTTAGTCTTGAGCCAAATGTCCTTGTTAGTTTTAGTTATATTTAGTCATTCACATATCTTTTTTTGTTAGTCAGGTTTTAGTCGACTAAAAGTCTCCTCATTTTAGTCTAGTTTTAGTCAAAAGAAAACTCAAAATATCTTAGTCAAGTTTTAATCAAAACATTGTAGTCTTTTTTTTAAATAACAAATTATTTCTGAGATTATTTCTGATAACCATTTCAGTCAAATAGTGTTTCACGCTTCTCAAATATTGGTTAAATGTCATAATTACCTGACAAAATACACTTGTTGAATGATTTTTGTTGAATGCAACATATAACATAAGAAATAAAATAAGTATATACCCAGAAAAACTGAAAAGAATAGGCTTTTGGCCTACTGTAGGCCTAAAATACAACCTATTTACATTCTAGGTTGGTCTTGAGAAATAAAAAAACAAAATTAGATTTTACAAGGCTTAATAATTAATATTTCTGCTAGGTAACTGGTTGATTTACAGCGTAGATGTTTTTCCCCGATATATTTTGTCCGCAGTGCTTCCCGTCAGTTATAATGACACATGAGTTTGACCACTTATTAAGTTTTGTTTTGTAGAAAGCCTTTCTTTAAAGTGAATTTCGTTTTGTTTAAATTGTATCTTCATTTTAATCAATGTTTCATCAACAAATTGCCTGGATTAATAAACGAGAAGCAAATATAGTACACAATATAATCCGGACACAAAGGCGCGGGCGCGTGAACTGGAGGGCGTCTCATAAATGAACCGAAACTCAGCGTATTCGTGAGCATGCCTCACAGACCTGAGAAGAATATCTATAGAAAAATGATATTCTGAAGCCTGAAATGTCTACTTTTAAACAAAACAATTCAAAACGAAATGAAATGGGCTGCTCTGCTTATGTAGGCTAATTCGTATGAAGTGTGCATTTCTCTCTAGGCGCGTTCACTACTGCGAAGATGGCGAGTCAGCATCGTCAACTTTATCTTTGCAGCCAACATAAAACACTAGTTTATTAATAAACAAATCAAATGTTTAATGCATAATCATTACTTTTGCTGTTTTTTTGTGGCAAGCTTTATGCGTGCGTTGAGATGCGGAATAGGCAATATAGCCTAACGAAAACGCTCATTATGGTTTATCATTCTCTCCCATATATATATTTAAGTAATTAAATCAATATAAGTATATGATTAGACTAATGGCTTAAATTAACTACTACTAGTTGACTAGAAAAAAAAACCTTTAGTCGTGCACGGGCAGCCCTACTTATTTCACATGTTCTAACCAGCACGTCACTGCGGGCGTTCTGAGCGAGCGGCGCGTAATCTTCAGAAATACGCTCTCCGCTCTATAAATATTACCACTCCGCTCACATGCTCTGATGTGAGACAATGTGTATCTTCTTCTGTTGTCTGAGAGTTGATTGACAGCTTTTAGATGCATTATTGGCATCGCCACCCTCTGGTTACATGAACGTGTCACCGCATCAGAACGGAAAACATGGGGATTTTTTATAGACAACAATTGCACAACCTATTCGATATACTATAATAAAATCAACTACTGGAATATTCGGAAATCGTGACTCATCCCTAGTAACCGCTGAATATTCATGATGAATAAGAAACGATTGTAGACGAAAATGAAGAGACATTTTATCTTAGTTTTTATTTTATGCAAAACATTTTAGTCTCGTCTTTTTTCGTCAACAATAATGCATGTTAATTTAGTCTTAGTCAGCGTTTTTGGACATTGGTGCAGTCTCGTCATCTTCTCGTCTTAGTCATGGAAAAAAAAGGTCGTTGACGAACATATTTAGTCTCGTCTCGTCTGACGAAATTAACACTACATTCTTGTTTACTTTATAAAAATCATGATTTCACAGCAAAAAGACGCATGTTAAGTGGCCATTCAAAAAAAAAACAAAAAAAAAAAACGGTTACACTTTATTTTGAAAGTCACTTTAGACATTTTACTAACTAAGTAACTTTTCAACTACATGTCAACTAACTGTAATTAGAGTATTAGTAGGCTGTAGTAGACTGTCAGTAGACTGTTAGGTTATGGTTAGGTGTTAGGGTTCGGGTTAGGAGAACAAGTTGACTTGTAGTTGCTAAGTTACTTATAGTCAGTAGAATATTTGTTGGGGGACCAACAAAATTAAGTGTTAGCAGATATTAAAGGGGAAATGAAGCAGTCAGTCAAGTTTACATGATTTACAAGATGAATTTCCACTATAATCAAAAATTATAAAAGAAACATGAGAAATGTTAACATACAAAAGAAACACCGTTATATCTTTCGCGGCAAGGGCGCCGCCATTGTGCAGTATTATAACCGGTGACGTCACGGGGTTGGTTTGCTCTGTGCTGAGTTCAGTAAAATACAGTGAAAGATGCATGTAAGCTGGTCGAACCAGGGAACAACTAACGTTAGGTACAGTCATTGTTAGCTAACAGCTGTAAGCATGAACTAGCTAACGCTAACTTAGTGTTTAGCTAGTGAACTTTATTAGTACAAGACAAAAAGACGACATCTAACGTTAACAAACTGCACATTGAAACATTGTTCGCGATGTCTGCCATCATATTCCTGTCTCTTGTCAACACCATTGTAGCGTTTATATGCCCGTATAAATATAACTAATTATTATTCATAACGGATTATGATCAATAATTAATAGTTTAATTATTTTCAGAATTTACTGTAGCAGAATCAATAGTATGATCATTTATCAGTTCATTCAATGAACGGAAAGCATAAACAATTATTAATTCTAGGAAATATAATATCTTCCTGGCCAAGAAAGACTAATTCCCAGCTAACAGCTAAATTTAGAAATAATTCAAGGGTAAAAGCATAGGTAGCTTTAAATCGCAGTTCAAGACAATAAATCTGTAAGTACATAACACAAGACAATTATCTTTAAAATATAAACAAGACTTTATTGATTATCCTAGAACATAAAACTAATATCTAACACAAACACACGCACACATACATTCATACGAGTTGCAGAAAGAAAGAGAGTGAGGAAAGAAATGAGTTTTAAGAGTGAGATGGTGAAATCCGCAGTTTCTATATGCACTTATAAGACTTGACCTGAACGAACCATCAATCATTAATTTAACCCTTCTATCGTTTCTTAGGCGGGTTATGCAATTTTATCAATATACACCAGTTCAGCTAAGAGTCTGGAGGCTACTTTCTTGTCCTTGCTTTGGGGTTCCCGTTTGTAGGTGTAAAGGGGTTCCCCGGGTCCGTTGCATGGCTGGTCTTCTCGTGCCTGGATAGATCTTGGACAGCCAGTCACGTGGTGTGTTGGCGCGGATGAATGAAAGTCTTTGAAGTTGGACGCTGGTTTTGCAGTTGAAACGTTAAAACGAAACTTTGCAGCAAAACTTAACTTAGAACCGAGACTTTTAACGAGAAAATAAAGGAAAACTTAGGGAAAAAAGAAAATTGAGACGAGAGTAGATGATGATGGCTTGATTAAAGCTGTTGAACCCGTTCTTCTGATCTTAATTTGGGTTATTTGTTTCTACGCGTCTACATGGTTACTATAACCATCGTCTGCTCCACCCGACTTGTTGTTCTGCCGAGACCTTTTTCGAGGGAGAGCCCGCCCGACTTCTGTTCTATTCTTCTAGCGCATTATTCTACCAAAGTCCTGTTCGGGTCTAAGGTTTTAAACTCAAGTGTTTTGTCCCGCCTCCTGGAGGAATTTGGAATTCGGACAATAAGATACTATATGGTTATTTGAGAAGGGGGTCTTTTCTATCCCCCCCCCCCCTTCTCTCATCGTGAATCATGTGTTATCTGTGGTCTGCTTACTCATCAGCTCGAACAGAGGATTCAGTTTAGACATAATTTCCATTTTAAGAACATAAACATTTTTACACAGATTTCAAATCAAGCCATCGTCTGAATTAAGAATATGTGGTCGCATTGATAGGAGACACGATACACTTTCATTCACACAGGTAATAGTTACAACAATTAGATGACTTATATGTGATTAAGCATAATAGACACATACAGGGGTCATAGACACAATATAGAATTATGTAGTTGAACGATGTTTGATTATAAGTTCGTCAAGAATTGTTTTGTGATGATTGTATGCATTTTTATATGAAAAGTCTCTTGTCTCTGGGGTTTTTAAGAGGTCTCAACTATGAGGTCATTCAAAGGTCTTCAAGAAGGGGGAAGTCTGTTTTACATCTCTGTCATGGGACCTTGGTCCTTAAGAAATACGTAGTCTGTTAGTCGCAGGGGTTGGGTGACCTCTTGTTAGGGCCTCTTGTTTCACCATTTCTGAACAGATCTGTTTTGCCAAATTAGAAAACATTGACAACGTTCTTCCTTTAGTTAAAAAGGTCCTTCCGGTTGCAGATTCTCCGGAGCCTATGGCTCTGGGTCTGGTGATTTGATTTGGAATGTGAAGACTCTTTGTGGAATTATGTATGAACAGTCACCTAAAAGCTTCAATTGTGTTTGGTTCATTCTCGTTGTCGCTACACCATGGTTGCAATACATGGTCAAGATCAGCGTCTTGACAGCAGATGGATCGTGCTATCGTGGCGTAATAATCTGTTTGGTTGTAATGTATTACTTACCTGAATGAAATGAAATCGAATGTATTGTCCTGTGGAATCATTCATTCACAGACAGCATACGAAGATGTCCAACTAATAAAGATCTTCATCTCTGGCAAACAATATAGATTTGCAGATTTGCTTTCACTAGACTGTACTGTTGGTAGGTCCACGGCCACTTCATCCAACGCTCTTGATGTTCTTAAATCTTCCTGTAACGACTCCGAGTCGAGTGTGAATTGAAAAGCGCTTCAGTGATTCAGTGCGTGCAGGAAACTGAACAGATCATTCAAACTGATTTGCGAACCGATTTAGACAGATCTCCCAAATCTCGTTATATGCAGGGCCATACAAATTATGGTGTTATGGTGTATTAGGTGTAGCTCATACCTGTCAACACTACCGTTTTCGCCGGGAGTCTCCCGTATTTCACATCCATCTCCCGCCCCCTTCCCGTTTTGTTATTTCTCCCGTGAAACTCCCGTAATTTGTTTGGCCCAAATCTCGTTATATGCAGGGATGCAAACGGCGCACTTTATTTTAATGCAAACATGTTGTTAAATGCGTAGTTTTCCAAGCGCGTTGTATCTTTTTTATGGGCATGATGAGCGATGCTCAATTTACAAATGAATCACTCTTTTTTTTTAGTCGATTCTGTTCAAAGACTTCATCAAACATGTTGGCAGATCTGTCTAAATCTAAATCGGTTCGCAAATCAGTTTGAATGATCTGTTCGGTTTCCTGCACGCACTGAATTCATTGCTTTCAATTCACACTCGACTCGGAGTCGTAACAGGAAGATTCGTATGCTGTCTGTGAATGAATGATTCCACAGGACGATACATTCGATTTCATTTTATTCAGGTAATACATTTTACAACCAAACAGATTATTACGCCACGATAGCACGATCCATCTGCTGTCAAGACGCTGATCTTGACCATGTATTGCAACCATTGTGTTGACAAGAGACTGGAATATGATGGCAGACATCGCGAACAATGTTTCCATGTGCAGTTTGTTAACGTTAGACGTCGTCTTTTTGTCTGGTACTAATAAAGTTCACTAGCTAAACACTAAGTTAGCGTTAGCTAGTTCATGCTTACAGCTGTTAGCTAACAATGACTGTACCTAACGTTAGTTGTTCGCTGGTTCGACCAGCTTACGTGCATCTTTCACTGTATTTTACTGAACTCAGCACAGAGCAAACCAACCCCGTGACGTCACCGGTTATAATACTGCACAATGGCGGCGCCCTTGCCCCGAAAGATATAATGGTGTTTCTTTTATATGTTAACATTTCTCATGTTTCTTATATATTTTTTGATTATAGTGGAAATCCATTTTGTAAATCATGTAAACTTGACTGACTGCTTCATTTCCCCTCTAAGTAGACAGTCTACTAATACTCTAATGACAGTTAGTTGACATGTAGCTGCAAAGTTACTTATAGTTAGTTGGATGTCTAAAGTGGACTATCGAAATAAAGTGTTACCATAAAAACTAAAAACTAAATTCTCTTAAAACTAAACTCTTTGAATTGTTAAAGAAGTATAAACTATCGATCAATTGACAGAAGACAAATAGAAGATTGTGTACAGCATGTTTTTCAATAACATTATGATAGTTGCGTACATAAATACATAAAGTTGCGTATCAAATATGACACAGTAGGCGTTATAGAGTTAAGTTTGTCACATGACCTTATTAAGTGCATGAAAAAAATGTAGTATGCTAGTATGTTATTACAAACGAAGCCTCAGTATCTGTTACTTTATCTGCAGTCAGACGTCCCACCTGAGTGGCCCAAATAAACGGACCCTTAATTTACATTCTGAGGCACAAGCAACTCCAAACTGTAACGGAACTGCCCCAAATAAAAGTAATTCAACTAGCCCATTAAAATTCTCCTTCAATCCCATGAGACTTTTTTTGTTAATGACATAACTCTTTTCTTAAGCCCCTCCTCTGACCCATGTTTCAACCAATCACAGCCTTCTCCTTCATAAATCCGTCTCTCAACATGGCATAGGCAGAATGGTGCAAGTTACACACCACAAATACGATATACACTCTTGCAGATACACACAAACGCAGATCCATAAGCAAAGGATCATTTCTAAAGCTGTTTATCTGAGCAAGTCTGTATAGTATCCTCCATACTTCATAGTTTTTCCTTCTGCTAGTAGGAGTTTCTAAATAGATAATCTCCATTATGTGCCTCTAATCCTCTCAGGAAAATCTCAGCATTTTCTGACTCTCATCAGCTCTATTTCATGACTCCAAATGCCGTCTGCCTCGTAAAGGATATCGTGACTCTTTTTTAAACAATAGGCTTGTCTCTCTGTAGCAGCGCAGGCTGATGAAATGGCTGGGGAGAAATATTGTTTTCTCCCCCATTGATGAGCACAAGTATTTTGCGCTTCAATAAAGCCTCCAGTCGTATCAAAGGCGTGAAAATATATGGCTGCTTTTCTCTGGATTTTCCTTGACTTTTATATGTTAGCCATATTTTTGCAGCATTTTTCTTTGTGTTTCTGAATCAATATCTTCGTACCTCATCTGCCGGGTAAACAGTAAACAGGCTCACATCCTTGCTGCTCGGGGAGAGTAGTATGTTCAATCTGCTGGAGATGACAGTATACAGTAATGAAGTATGTCTGAAAGAGCAGCCAGCGCTAGCCTCTTCTTCTACACACACACACACACACACACACACACACACACACACACATACACACACACACACACACACACACACACACACACACACACACACACACACACACACACACACACACACACACACACACACACACAGAGGGACTGTAAGCTGTAGCTGCATGGGTCCAAAGGTAACACTCAACAAGCGAATAAAATTGTATTTGGCGAGATAATAAAATTGAGTTACTTGTGTTGTGTCTGAAACTTTATTAGGAACAGCAATATAAACTTTAAATCAAATTGTAAGAGCAATACTCTAACTTGCAGATGTGTTAAACTCAAATAAAAGACAAAATCATCTACTAAACAAAACATCTGTCAGACCGTTCCCTGTCTTCTTTTACTTTAGTGGAAAATTTATTTAGGATGCCTATTTTTTCTCTGGTATTGCAACACATTATTTTTTGCATTGAGCTATACTAAAGCAAAAGTATGAGTAACAAAATTGCAATAATTATTCACAGAGACTTGCATGTTGTGTTATATTGTATCATTAGGCTTATACTTTTATAAATCTTTAAATTGATTATATTTATCTTAAATTTTATATAGCCATATAAAGTAATATAAAGTAATACAATATAATATCATATCATATCATTTAATATAATGTTTTATGAACATTATAACAATTAAATGCAATAGTTTTTTCCCCATTTAATAGCTATATAGCCATTTAAGATGTTATAATAGCCATATATTTATTTGACCCTGCAATTATATTATATTATATTATATTATATTATATTATATTATATTATATTATATTATATTATATTATATTATATTATATTATGTAGCTGTTTGACCATATAAGTAATCTATATTGCTGTGCTGTTATTTTATGCATGTTATATTATTATTTTATGTTATGTCATGTCATATTTTATGTTATTTTGTATTATTAGGCTTTCAGAAATATATTTTATAAATATTTAAATAAGTTACATAGCTATATTAAATTTATATAGATGTTTATCCATATAGGAAGTATTATTTTATTTAATATAATTTAAAATTATTAGGATTTTTACAAATATTTGAATAGATATAATAGATATATAAATAGATATATTTTACAAATATTTAACCCATTATTCACCCACCATTAGCAGGTGTGGCAAAAAGTGATTTTTTTTTTTTTTTTTTTTTGCTCTGTCCCACACTGTAAAGAATCATTTTTAAGCACTCGATCACCACACACTTGTAAACCGGTCTGCTATTCTCACACCAGATCCATGAGCGCTTAGTCTATTACGGCGTTCCAGCTCATCTCCCTCAGTCCAAACACACACAGCAGAGTGTAGCAGCACACCTAATCTATGAGGAAAGATGGGACTGCACTCTTCTCCGGGAATGTACTGCATTACGCTTGCCTTGTTCTCCTCATTCAGGGATGGAATTGCAAAAGCACGCTATAACTAACACTATGAGTAAACAAGCTTGAAATGTGGTTTTCAGCTACAATCACACAGTGTGTCTTCTTTTTTCCCATTTTTTGCCATTTTGGTACTTTACATATTGATGTTATTGTATTGTGTATAATAAATATATGGTCAATACAAATCAGGTGTTTGTCATACTCATAACATAACGTGACACTTGAAGTCAGTAGAACGTGGCGCACATTGCCATCCACCTAAAAGGCCTATCATACTTCTCGAAAATCATTTCCTTACAGAAATCTTCACTAGACAGAGCCACACATGGTGTATGATGTCATTGCGTTTGCCCTCAGGGTAGCGGCAGGGACCCTCGGAGAGAGGTCAGCGTGTCCCATATTCTCTCAGAGACAAATAACCACGATTATGTTGGAACACACACTGCGTGCGATTTCATAAGGGGCCACAGTCTCCAGCGTCTCAGGGCTGTTAACTAGTAGTTCAAATGAGATTCACTGCCCAAACTCAAAATGCCACATCTAATACAGATAACCAGCAGTGCATGTGTGTGTATTTATAGCTTTCACAAACTCCATTTTTACAAGAGCAAATAAAGCCACAGTCTCGGGGAGTGGGAGTGAA
This sequence comes from Gila orcuttii, assembly GCA_026230005.1. Classification (NCBI taxonomy): domain Eukaryota; kingdom Metazoa; phylum Chordata; class Actinopteri; order Cypriniformes; family Leuciscidae; genus Gila; species Gila orcuttii. The sequence goes on from JAPDVR010000024.1 coordinate 10,623,438, forward strand.
AACAGTCAGTGGCTAGAGCTGGCACGGGTACTGTGCTTCTATATTGCATTAATATGTCCTTTGCTTCGTCTTTAAGAGACCCAGATGTGAAACAGATGGAAATATAATGAAGATCAAAGCAAGTGTGGTTGAAGGATATGGTGAAGTCTGTTTGGGAGGGGGGGTCGTTTGTTTTGGAGAGAGGGAAATGTGGCAGTGTTTGTTGCGCTGCAGTTCCAAACCAGATGGGTGAAATTGACCACAACTTTCAAATTTAAACAGGATATCTTTAGCTGAAACTGTTTAGAACAGCTTTTTCTTTGTAATGAAGTTTCCCTTCTCTCTCTGTGTGTGTGTGTGTGTGTGTGTGTGTGTGTGTGTGTGTGTGTGTGTGTGTGTGTGTGTGTGTGTGTGTGTGTGTGTGTGTGTGTGTGTGTGTGTGTGTGTGTGTGTGTGTGTGTGTGTGTTTTTATGGGGGGGGTATATATCTGTTGAAAAACAGATAATCACATAACAATGTCGCTATAAGGGTAATCGGATACAAATATTAATGAAGAGATATTAATGTACCACCCTGCATTTTTATTTACTGTAATTCTTAATAGTTGATAACTGAGTAGTTTGAAACACAAAACATATAAAAATACTTTTTTTATTTACACAAGACACGATTTTTTATTGCAAAAGTTGTTGTTACAACATTTTACAATAATATTTCAATAATAAAAATAATTCAAATTATATTTTATTATTTACAAATAGAAATTAAATTACGTGTAAGATGGCTTTATTTGCTCTTGTAAAATGATCACACGCGCTAGTCTATTCAATCCGTGCACTTTTTAATTAATATTTTGAAAATATAGTTGCCCAGTTCAAAAGTTTGGGCTCCTTTTTTTTTTTTTAAGAAATTAATACTTTTTTTTCAACAAGGATGCATTAAATTGAGCAAAAGTGTATTATAATGTAGTTTTATACTGTTAAAAAAGGATTTCTATATTAAATAAATGTTGTTCTTTTGAACTTTCTATTTATCACAGATCACTGTTTTAACAAAAACAAAAAACATTTTCCACATTATTGAAGAAATAATTCTTGAGCACCAAATCAGCATATCATAATGATTTCTGAATGATCATGTGACACTGAAGACTGGAGTAATGATGCTGAAACGAAAAGATTACAGATTGCATATATTATGTGGTGGAGTTTTAAAAGCACCATTCACTTTTTATTTTTCATTCAGTGGGGTGTAGAGTCCTGTACAAACACAACATTCATTTGTTCTCTAAGTACAGTATGTTCATTCTGTGAGATGCCCATTTCACTGTGAGAGGCTGCCAGTGCCCTTTAGCAGATCGATAAAACAGAATCTAGTCAGGAGAAATAACCATCAGCCAGAAGGAAATTGTGAGGCAGTGTGAAAGTCACAGACTGAGGGGTTACTGCAGAAATAAGATTCATACAGTTTAGTTCATATTGTACATTTAAAAATAGTTGATCATTGACTGAGACCCATTAAATGCGCTTGTACTAATTTAGACATGGTCCATCGAGTACCAGCAGGATCGTTGTTGTTTCGTAGTTTCTTCTATAAAGGTTTCTGGTTGTCCTCATGAAAATGTAATTTGTTATAAACTGTGTTCTTTCCATCAAGAGTTCTACCTTTCAAGAAGTTTGCCCACCTTTCTAATACCTCGGAGGAAAGCTGTGGCTCGTGCTAATTTTCTGCTCTAGGTGCGTTTTGGCTGGGGTGACAGGCTACACGTAGCACCTTCATGGCTCAATAGAGAGAACTGGGAATCCATCTGTAAGTGAACATTAACTTGAGCAGCATCCCACAGTCCTCCAACCACACCGGGGTCACTGCCGCCAGGGACACACACTCAAGGACTTTCACATTTGAAAACTTTCGAGAAGGTGGAACTGGGGCTACAGTACGTCTACACATGGCATTTTCACTTCAAAACGATCATCCACACTAAAACGTCAACAGATTCTAAAATCATCTTACTGCACATGCAAAACATAATAAACGCTCACTGCGATGATACAGACGCAGTGTGTATCAGACATAATAAAGACCAGACATAATAAAGTTCTCACGCTACTTTTCTAACATGATCATTTTATTAGCAAAATATCTCTCCACTTGGTGCAGCTAAAACATGGTTGCCCAAATTTTCCGTCAATTTTTTCAAGAATGTAATTTGAAGATTGTTCCAAGTAACATTTATCTTTAGCAACACTGGGAAAGTGAACGCCGCATAGCAAATAGCATTGGTAAAATATGCGTCACATGACTAAACATGCGTCATCGTTTTCAAATACCTCCATTTTTGCAGTTCACACTACAGCGCGAAAAACAACATTCAAATGTATCCACATGAGAGAGGGTCTTCAAAAAGCTCAGTTTTCACAGGACAAAACAAAACAAACAACGCTCTCTCAGTGTGGATTAAAGGCGAAAACTGTATTTTCAAATGTATCGTAGACGTAGATGACAGATAAATGGATGGATCTACAATAAGGTTTATAATGCATAATCAACTAATTATGGCCTTGTGACTCTTCATCATGCAGCTTGATGTTTGATTGAAGTCGAATAAATAAAACTGTTGCTTTCTTTGACAGTGCTGAAACATAATGGGATATTTCTTCGTTTCCAGTGAAGCTGGGAGGGAATTGATGAATCTAATGAGCAGACAGAGAGAGTTATAAATGCTAATGATATGGATGAAGGATTTGATTAGCCTTCATTAGTGGTCTGGGATGATGATAAACACAGTCTCTGGAGAAAGCCAGCAGGTTTGCAGATGGAGGTCGAAGTTCAATTTGATGAGGGCAAGGTTTGGTGTGCTTTTCTAGCTCATTCTCTATGAGCTGCTTAGGTGTCTTTCAAGTATTACTGATGGAGAAGGTGACCAAAACCTTATGTGAGAGCCAGTGTGAAAAGTTGTCCATTCCTTTCTGAGAGAGAGAGAGAGAGAGAGAGAGAGAGAGAGAGAGAGAGAAAATAACCTACCAGTAGTTAGCTAAAAGGACAATCTTGTCCACTTGTTTCCTTGCGTCTGAGAATTCCTTTAAAAACTCACTGTCACCGCACAAGGATGGCGGCAAATACACAACACCATTTTGCCATTATCTGTGGTTCATCAGATGGGCTTCTAAAGGGTGAATTTGATCATGTGACCCTGAAGACTGGAGTAATGGCTGCTTAAAATTCAGCTTTTGCCATCACAGAAATTACATCTTAAAATATATTAATGCAGACTTTAATATACACGACTAGACTTAATTACACACTAAGAAAAAGCAATAAAAAAGAAAAAAAAAAGAAAAAGCATAATAGTGCCCCATTAAGTATAATATTGGTACATTTTCTTGCGTTTCAATCTGACTTCAATTGTATGTCCTCCGCTTGCCCCTGCTGGTCTACTTTTACAGTTTTGAACTAAAGTGCATTTGCAGATGTGAATGGTTCAAATGTGGGTGGTCCCTTGGTGTAATAAACCTCAATCTACCACCAAAACCTATAACAACAAAAACAAGTTCAGTAAGGCCTAGCCAGAATGGTTAGAAGACGATAAAAATGGCTAATACTTTGTGTTTGTACATGCATCTGTGTCTTCGTTCCACCCTGACAAACAAATATGAATGCTAATGTACCGCTAGTGTATGCATTATACTAGTCTCACTCCATGCCTCATGATCAGATCTTTCAGCCACAGTGATGGATGGACTCTTCGTGTTTGTGCGTGCGTGTATCCATGTTTTGCAATTTCTCGCATGTCTTTCCAAGAGACAAAGGGCAGAGGCTGTTTGTCGAAATAACCCATGAAGACAGTAGAGCAGAAGTTCTCATTGCATTCAGACCTATCCTCCCGGCTCTGTTAACATGTCTGCTGTCTGTCTGTGGCAGCTAACATGCATTTTGTACACCACGCTCTGAGTGACAATGGAGTTACAGTGGTGGAAGAGGGTTATTCACACTCTGCGCCTGGAACAGATTGTCTTTTTCTGCCCTGCCGCATCCCACACCTCCCACACCTCTTCATGCCTTGCACATGGTGTTATGTGAATCTTGATCTGTACATCAAGACTGCAATGCATGGTTTACAGAGTGCTTGACTCTTGCATTGTCAATACAAGATCTTGACCCAAAATGCAAAATGTATGCATCTCTTGATGGAAATAATATATATTTCCATCAAGAGATGCAATGATTTTTTGATCAAGATCTTGTATTGGCAATGCAAGAGTCAAGCACTTTGTAAAGTCTACTCCAGCACATCCCAAAGACTTTCAATGAATTTAAGGTCAGGGCAGAGGTGCCAATTCATGTGTGTAAATGATTCTTCATGCTCCCTCCCAACTATTCTTTCACTATTATTTTGAGTCTGATGAATCTTGACATTGTCATCCTGGAATATGATGTGTCTTCCTACATGGTTGTTTAAGAGATTAAAAGCTACACGCTCCATCAATTAGGGTTAGAAAAACGGTTGACCAATATTTAACATGCTAGGAACATAATCATTGCATTTGCCTATTTAAATCCAACTTTTTCATTAGGCAGGGCAGTGTATATGTAGTTTTATTATACATATTTAACTGCACTGCACTATCCTGTTCACTTTAGACTGAAATTTAACATCAGTTTGCTGACCTTGAAATACTTGAAAGAACTTCATGGAGTGTCCCACTGTTTCCCTATTAAGATCAGAGAATCGAGAGCTAATCTTTGTTTTTTTTTTTTGTTTTTTTTTTTTTTGCAAACATCAGCTCCGTGGACTCTCATGGTTCAGTAATCCTGATTGATTTCCAATAAAAGATTGATGCTCACTTAAAGAAGCGTGAATCTGTGATGGGTGGGTGATGTGTATGCAGGGTGACGGTTTGTGTGTGGTGTGTTGTTTCATTGTTGACCATGAGCCGTGTGAGATGGCTAGTGATTTTTAAGCAGGTTGAAATAGTTTATTACCCCCTGCAGGGAATGAGAGTTGGGGGCCACAGAAAACCTCTACAACAAGGGAGAGGATAAGGGAAAAAACAACTTGCAACTACATACAGTTATATACCTGAATACAGTCTTGCTCATAAGTTTACCTTTCCCTTAAAGAATCTGTATTTTATTTTTAAATAAAAAGGATATTTTTTCATATCATAGAATATTCTGATTGATTGATAGATTAGGCAAATAAGATTTGATTGATTGATTGATTGATTGATTGATTGATTGATTGATTGATTGATTGGTTGGTTGGTTGATTGATTGATTGATTGATCGATTGATTTATTGACTGGCCTAGTTTTGCATAATCTTGAATTACTTGTTTAAACATTAAAAAAGCAATACAAAACCTCAAAATCAATGTAGACCCATGTAGATGCTCTTGACTGTGTCAATTATTTTGAATATTAGATATTTTGTCAAGAAAACACAAGAAAATGTAATGATATCATGATATCATTCAAAAAGCTGAATAAAAATGTGTAGCTTTCCCTTTAAATTTACCTTCAAAAATTACCTTTTGATGTCTACTCTGAAATTTAATTTCGACAATAGTTAAAATCCATGCTTGTGTGTATTCAAAGTGTGAGGATATTTATTTTTAAATAATTGGTTACACCATTTGATGTTTATTAATTGATGTTTATTAATGGTATAGTCATAGTCATTTATATGAATATTTTGTTTAAAATGGTAAAAATCTGTCATTCGCCTTCGCGTTTTTCACGTCTGTAAAGGATTGTATACCACACGATTTTTGGCACACGTCCACAACATTCATACCGCATGGTAGAACTCCTCATCCAGCAACTTTCGCTACCTAGTCCTAGGCTTTTGGCTCAACCTCGATAAAACCACTGCGGCACTATTCTCAGGGCTCAATAATGGTAAAAAAAAAAAAGAAATAACTTTGGCCTTTGGATAGCTATAGCTGGGTCATTTAGAAAATAGGCGAAATAAGGTGAGCACATCCAACACTTCATTCTAAACTAGCATGCACACATTTATGGAGATTGGACCATAGGTGGCACTATAACTGTTAAAAAGCTATAAAACCATATTTTCCTCTAAAATGCCTGTATTGGCTGTAAATGGTCTTTTCCATCTATGATCTTGGTTGTTACAGGCTTGTTATAGAAAACTTAAAAACCTTAAACATTAAAGGCCTTAAAACGCTTGAACCCCGATAATTGCTGCTCGCAGCTATATTCTGTATCTGATGTAGAATGAGCAGAAATATAACAACAACCCAAAGACAAAAGAAGTGATTAAAATAAGCTGTTATGTACAGTTGGACCAATAGCCTTGTGGGCAGCACTGTGTCATATTGCATAGCTGTGCACAAGGCAACCCGCGTTTGAGTCTCAGCTCAAGGTTCAGGCTTGTTTGTTCATTAATGACGTTATCAGCGACTAGTTGACGTTGACTCTTTAATCCCATAAATGTCGACTTAGTTGTTAAACCCCTAGCAAGGGGTATGTAAACTTACGAGCACAATTGTATAAACCTAAACCCTTCGTTAATGCCAGATGGGGGTTATTCTTTCTGAAATGCTGAGCAGTTTTCCTTATTTATGCTACATATATGCTGTGAGCATTTTTTTTCCAAGAGTGTCGGTGGATTTTGTGATCAAACACATTTATCATAAAGTCACTAATCAAAATGTGATTCTCTGGGCTCTTGTACTTCCTCAGCTCAAGTTCAGCCCAGGTCAATACAGGCTTACATTTTCTACTCAGAATGCGAGGTTGGCTTGGGTTAAAAATTTCAACATGAAAACGTTCGTCTTTTCAATCCCGAGTGGTTTCAGGCTGAGAAAGCCAGTGTGAAAATGCCCGGAATGATGACAAGCAGAGCGAGAGGGGCGAGGAAGGCAGGGAATTGGCTGGCCTCTTCTCACTTCCACTGCTGGACTTGATGGATCTGGTGCCGAGGATGATATAACTAATACTAATCTGGCTTTGTCCGGATGCCCGTCTGCCTGGCCCTTTGAAATTGTATTTGTCAGAGGGTTTATTTTTCTTTTTTCTTTTTGTTCTCTCATACCTTCACTTTGTCATCCGGCCTCTGCCTAGCTTTTATTGTATTTCTTTTCTTTTCTTTTCTGTTCCTTCAAATGAAAAAAAAAATAAACACTATGTGGGTAAATCTCTTGCAGTTTAAATGTTTTTGAGGATAATATGCATCTTACAACTATGAACTTAACTAGAGCAGTATGGGTTAGTGACTACTTCATGAATTAAGCTATTTGGCTATAATATTTTAAATTAACATGGTGTATGTTCATGAAATCGTTGCAAATGTTTTGTGAGATATTCAATATTTCGCACAGCACTTTGAACATTCTTTACAAGTAAAGCGGATATTTACACAGCAAGCTCCCGATATGAATCTCATTCACAAGCAGCATGCAGATGTGACAATCTCCTCCTCTCTCGTTTCTTTACTTTCAAATCCATTTCAGGCATTAGCTGGAATGAAGGAGCAGACACAGAGGGAAAGAAATAGAGACGAAGGAAGTTATTTTTAACAGGGGCTCGGTCTTGTTCACCCAGTGTGGGGTCTGTCAGGACATAAGCCTGGGCTGACAATGCATTAAAAGAATGATCCCGTTCTCTTCCTCCCCTGCTCTATTCTTATTCTTCTAATTCTGACTCTCTGTTCTCCGTTGCTTTGTTTATTGGCACACGTTGCCTGCATTGTTGTAGCGCCTGTGCTGAACGTAATTTGAATGATCTTGTGAGTAATTTAAGTAGAATGTATGTATGTATGACAATGACTTTCCTTAAATAAGCTAGTTAAACGATTGAAGGTTGTTATCTGCAATATCGTGTACAAAATGTGTACAACAATGACTTGCTGTTTGAACTCGCCACTTGTGTGTTTGTACAAACGTCTCATGCTTTTCATTGGTTTTAGTACGTCTGCTATTATTATTTTATACATCTGTTGTTATTGATACTTTTTTCCAGTTTCTTTCCCTACTTTTTTTTTTCTCCTGTACACCTTGCGGGATATACAACACTCATCTGTTGCCTTTGGCTATACTTCTCTTTGTACATGATTGTGTCTAAGAAACTCAGAGTAGGCTTCACATCTGCTGCATTGACTCATAACTGCTGTATGTGCGTTTCACATTATGTCGCTCATAGAAACACATTTGCTATGGGTGATGACATACCTTCACACTCGTAAATGAATGCTTGTCACATTTTTTAAAACTGCAAAAACAGACTTTACGAGAAAAGTATCTGTAAAAGTTTCCAGTGTTTCTTGCATAATGAATATATACTGTATAGCTAATATTAAAGCATGCAAAACATTATGCAATATGCATATGTGATATACTATGTTAAACGCTTCAAATATGTATGTGAACATATATGTTCATTTATATATATATATATATATATATATATATATATATATATATATATATATATATATATATATATATATATTTTAAATAATCTCTGAACTCATTTTATTGGACAACTTTTCTGAATATATTTACATTTAAATACATTTAAAAATCTCTTTTCTTGATTCTAAGAGATTACAAGTGTTTTGAAAACATTTAGGTAATATGTATTATATCATTTATATAATATATTATAAAATATAACAATAATAACTCCCAATAAAAAAAACAATCTGCATATAAAGATTTGTATCACAATTTATTTATTTATTTATTTTTAAATTATTGCTATATTTTTAATGATTTTTTCATTATTCCGAGCAAATAATGATTCGAGATCGAAATGTCGAAAGTAAGAGTAATTATTTTGGTGCATTCATCACACTACAAATGATCATTTGTCTTGATCAGTCTTATTAGATGAGCACATTCTATTTAATGAGCACATTCTACAAATTTGAGGTTAGCTTGAGCACATTTTAGGATAAAGTAATTACTGCAGAGAAACAGTAGGACTGGTATGTTTTTTTTTGTTTTTGTTTTTTCTGAGCAGCTGGAATTATGGGTGTCCTGACAGCTCAACCTTCTCATGCTTGCATGTCAATCTTAATATCACTCTGTTGTGTTTATGAATGCTGTGGGTTTGTTTTGGAGTGTCTGGGGGTCTTACCCCTCTCCTCATTCACTTTTCCAGCCCACTTGCAATACATATCTGCCATTATCAGCGATTAGCGCCTCCGGTTTGATTGACACCTGTGGTCTGGCTGGTAAAGCCCCATGGGGCTCGCTTGGAGGAGAACCTGGAGAATCCGTAGGCCTACTGGTGAAAGATTTACCTGAGCAGACTGTCAGACTAAGATGCAGTACTGCTGTTATCATACACACTCACACACACATTTTTTTGCCCAAGTTTTAAAGTAGGACAGGGAGAGTTGCACTTGGCTGTGTTCTCAACCACCCACTCGCTGCTCCTGTCCACTCTGATGTGATGTTTGTGAAGAGGTTACTGCTGGAGCTTAGAGAGTTTGAGGTAATCCACCCACCACTCATACACACTTGCACAAAAGCCTATATGCTCAGCAGATGCATAGGTAAGCGATTCCACATATACAGTCTCAGGTCTTCTCTGCTCTTACAGTACAATGAGATATGGAGGGTCATTTCCAAAATACCATGTAGTCCAGTACTATTTTATTTGTTTATTAATTGGGCCTATTTACATTTAGTTAATTTGTTTGTCATACATATGTATTTTTACCAGTTTTATCATACATTGTATTTACACTTTGCAAAACTGATAAAAATTGGAGGTACTACTCATGCTTTATATGCAAATATAATGGTGTTTAATTATGTGATTATGCTAATGCTAGGCAATAAAATCTGTATGCTCATCTCATATGGCAATTAGAGTTTTTGTGGGTTTCTTTATCCTTTGGTTTAATCTACTGTGTGATTGATTGCTCACATGTGGACTTTGGGCTTCATAAACTGTATTCTGCTATTGGTGTGTTTGGGATGAGTGTCATGTCCTCTATGTGTCTTTGATCACTTCTTGAGGATTGAGCATTTGGATAGCTATTACTGTTTATCATTGAGAGCATGTTTTAGAGCACTTGATAATTTTTTATAAGATCGCTATCTAATCAGTTAAAAAGTCACCATGTAATTGCCAATTAAGATGCAAACGGTCGTTTCATGATTGTACAAGTGTATTAGCTTTTGTATTTTGCCACGTTGTTGTTTGACATATTTTACATTTCAAATTTCAAAGGTTCTAAACCAATGAATGTTCAAGTTCATAGACATTGAATTCTGAGAATGTGTTAACCACTATCCTCCAAGTCTTCTCTGCCTTGTGATGGAAAAGCAATGATCTTGAACAATCCAACAGATTGTTACAGTATACAGGTGTGAGCCGAAAGCATTCCCCGCCACGGCACTCCATGTTCAACATCTGTTCTAATCCCTCTGCAAAGGATGTCTCTGCCTGAGCAGCTCGTGATCAATAAACCCAGGTGCCCGTGGAATTATGATAGATTAAATACCACTCCATCTTCATTCATTCTTCATCCATCCATTCATCCCATCGTCTATCCATTCATCCAGTGCTTGCCTACCGCTGTGAGCATGTATTGACGCCGATGATAAAATAAGATGTTTCGTTCCACTTGCATTCTAAGAATTTTTTGAGTTAGACAGTTGATTCTGAGCTAGAACATTGAAAAAAAGAGCAAAAAAAAAGAAAAAAAAGTGAGACATTTCTCATATTCGAGGGTTCATCCTGCTGATTCATCGAGTGAACAAAGTAATGAGGTTATTACCGGTTGATAAGGTTATCTATATTCATCTCATGAGGAAAGAAAGTGAGACATCAGGAATGAAGGACTCAAACAACTCTCCATAATGTTTCAATCAGTCGTTTCCCGGAAGTTCTCAGAAAGATCTATGGACTTCCTCCACCTGCCTGCTCACATTAAGCCAAGCCTGTCTTCTCCCAGACCTCAGATCTGCTAATCCACTCCCTTATCTCGCACACAAGGCTCTGTCGTGCATTTTTATGGCTTATTTCTCCATATGAGATGTTCCATTAAGACGGATGTGCTTGGCAAGCGAATATTTATATATGTGTATCTAGGCCATTATGTTCTTTATGAGAAGCACTGAGTGAAGATGTCAGCCTTTTCTTCTCAATTTGCATTTGCAATATGTGTCAGTAAATCAGTCATTTAGAGACGCCGGCTTGTTGCGTATCGGGTGAGGTATTAGTTGCGTGTGTCTCAGGTCCTACTTCAATGAGTTCAGCCTTCATGTCAAGGTAATTATTCTGGTCTTTCATCAAACAGGAAATGAAAGATTATTCTTTCTAGCTCTGCTTTCTTTCTTTCTCTCTCTCTCTCCCTCTCTTTCTCATTTTGTCTCTCTTGTCGGCCCTCCCAGCGTTATAGTATTGAGTCTGTGTCTGTGTGTGATCTTTGACCCCTACCGTCCGAATGTTAATTACTTATCATTGTTGCTCTAGTGTTCACTTTGGCTTTGTTGAGCTAATTGGTTTCCTTGATCCTATATTGGGACTTTTGTTCTCACAGGCCATGATTTTGAAATGTATTTCTTTTTCTGACACTGTTTGTACATGGTTGTAATTACCGATTTTTTTGTCTTAAAGTATCTTGTAATAAGACAGTGACACTGTGTTAAATACTTTATTTTGCAAGTTTTTCTTTACACAATAGGCTCTCTTAAGAAGTTCATTAATAACATTCTTCTCTGTTTGGACAATACATTGTATACATAACTGGTTTTCTGTCGCGGTCACCAGCTCAGTCCCCATCTAGCTCTACATTTCCTCATCCATCCTTCTGCTCACCTTCAGCAATCACCCAGTCACACATATCAGCCTGAATACTAATCAGCTGTCACCAATCACCAATCACCTCAGCACCAGTTATAAGGACTTGACGCACGCACGCACGGACAGTCGGGTCTTGTCTATGGCTTGGACTATAATCGTTTGTATTGTTACTTACCTAAAGCATACTTATCTCCTTGATACTCTCCACATCCCTGTCTCCAGTTCCTTGTCATCCTCCAGTCTCCATGTGAGTATCCTACAAGAGAAAAGGAAAGTTGTTTAGTGTCTCTTAGTGCTTGTTCAAAGTGTGTGTGTGTGTGGCGGGCAACTCACCATTCATCATCATCATCATCATCATCATCATCTTCACTATAGTGCTGCTTGCTATTTCACTAAATTTCCAGTTTCCTCATTTATAAAAAAAATAAAGTGTTTTGGATTTTGAATATGTACTGGTATGTCCAGTATATGTGTTCCATGACATTTTCAAATGGGATCTGGGGGTCCACAAAATTTGAACAAAACTGGTGTGCAATTGGGGGGTCTGTGAAAAATGTAAGACAAAAATAGGATTTTACTAAATCTGTGTTTGGGGCTGTCAGTGTTAGCATGCACTTAAGTTATGAATTAATTTATTTATTGAATATCCATTTTTTTTACATTAAAATTTGACCTTAATATTTCATTGTTGATATTTTTTGTGTGTATATATATATATATATATATATATATATATATATATATATATACCTTTTTGTTTTTTTTGAAAACAATGCAATTAATTGTTACACTTTGACAGCACTGTTTTCAAACAGTAGGGAAAACAGTTCTGCATAGTTTTGTGAAGAATATTTTTTTCAGGTACTTTAATAATTTTGTTTTAGTACAATATTAAATTCAATAATTGGCAATTATAAATATAAAGCAATGATTTCCTTTTGGACTCAATTTAACTTTGTCTTTAAAAATGCAAACTATGATTATTATAAATTAATTTATTTTCATGGTCAATTTATTAACACTTAATTTAAAATTATTTTAATACATGAAAACATACAGCTATATATTTTATTTTTTAAATGAGAAGGAAGGCTTGCTGCGCTACTGTGATTCCCAAACAATCCGGTGCAACCAGAGCAGGACAAGACAAGGCAGAAAAGGAAAATCGCCGGTGCAACACATAAATCTTCTTAGTAATCCATTTATTTGAGGTACAAACCAGTGACTAACGTTTCGATGTAAAGTTACATATTCATCAGAGTCCTTTTACAGTACTCTGTAAAATTTATATTTTATTTTCTATTTTATATACATTTTTCTTTTTTTTGTCCTTTGGCATCAAAAAGTTTGAAAATACCTGGTCTAATATCAATTTTCTAAGTGTGATTTGATATATATATTTATATTCATATATATATATTTTGAGTTTCAGAGATTTCAGTCTTTCCCCATTCAAGTAGAGCTTCAAGATTTAGGAGGATTACATTTAAAGGAGGATCTAATTTTAAGTAAAGGAATCAGTCTTTGGAAAACTCATATTGATTGATTGCTATTCTTTAAATTGGAAGCATGTTGGCTAACAGGTTACTTTATGCTTCTCACTTTCTTGCTAGCAACCTTGTGACACTATTTCTACCAGAAAGACTCAGGAGATATGATGTAACAAAGTATTACTTTATTGACAGCCCAGCAAGCAATTATTTATAGAGTTCTTTGGCGTAGGCCCTGTCCGTAGTTCATAATCCGAGGGTAGCGGATCTGCATTTCCTGCCTGAAGACGAAGGCAGGGGCGCAGACGACCTCCCCTGGGAGGTATGGACAGGACCATCCTGGTGGTGGTGGGGGAGGGTGGAGGTAGTTGTCGCGTCAGTATCTGCGAAATCAAACGTGTGTAAGTACCAATCTTTTATACAGCAAGTATAAGGACGTGATTGAATAGATGTGAAGGTAATAAGTAACGTAGTAATTAAGTCTTCCTGGCAGAACTTAAGCTAAAGCTTTCATATCTTTTCATGTGAAGGTCAAAGTGGCACTAGTGTTGAGAGGTGTGTTTGAAGGCCTGACACAAGTCATGCGAAAAGCCTTTATCATTCTGTTTTGTCATAAGGCAATTCTTCGTCTTGTTGTTGTGAGTTTGACACAATGCTGCCCTCTCATCTCATGCCCCTGATTCGGTGTTTGATGGAGGGTGTGATGTCAGTCAGAACAGCATTCAGACCTTCCTGTGGGACTTATAAAAGCTTGGCCCTTGCCCACACAAACACATAACACGGCCACTAATGTCTGTTTGCAGCAGACTAGCCTGGAGCAGACCAGGGCTGCTTTAAATATTTAGCACACCAAGATCATGCCCTGTCTCCACTCGAGAGGCATTACGGCCTCCGAGTCCCTTCTCTTCTCGCTGACTGCACACTGCTTGTGCTCTGTAGCGTGATGTTTTACACAAGTTTTATGGAGGTTTAGCTCCCGTGAGGTGTGGACCGTGAAGTGAGGGGTCGTTTGCTTTTTCCAGCTTGTTCTTATAAGGTCAGAACTCTGTGTTTTAGTGCCCCCATTGGTGCTTCAGAAACATTGTAAAAGGAGGAACTAAACTGCCTTTTCAGTCAAGGTTGTACAAGTTTTCTGTCTAATAGGAAATAGCAGGACAGTGTTTTATATTGAGAGTGTTCGTGCAATAAAACAACATTGTGGCTGGTCACTGAGGTGAGATAATTGGCACATTGATATAGAATTCAACACGCACAGTGAGAGGTGTATGTGTGAATCTTTTAAGAAGATACCTAGATTATATGTTACCCTATTTCACCAACAATTTGCCATTACTGTAATGCAAAATATGCTAACAATATTTAATATATTTTATTTTATGTGTAATTCTATAATTATATACAGACCGAACTGTTGCCTCCCCCTTAAAATAATCATCCCCACCCAATCACTTAAATCCCTTAAATTCATCATCTTCCGACTGGAGTGGATGTAAGAGAGAAGAGGGGCGCTGTAACAACTAGGACTGGCGGTGCGCCTGAATCGAATGGAGCCTCATCACTTCGCTGTTAAATGCCGAGCGTGTCTCTTTTCCCCGTGCATGCGTGCAAGTGGTGTCTTCGCAGGTCCAGGAGGGGAGTGGGCTGGGATTCCAGCACTGCCAAACTAGGATTTGCCAGACCGTATGCCCATACAGGGATGCACGCTTTGCCCCAGTCAGGCTGAGAATGGCGTCGTGGCCCTAGGGAAGATGAGCCGCTGGAGAAGCTGCTGCCCCTCGTGCCTCAGGACCGAAAAGCGGGGCACGTGTGCCTGCTGGGACTCTGCTTCCTTTACCTGGACCAACCCATCTAAGCACTACCTTCCCTGCACGTACCCCAGCACAACGAGGACACCATATCCCCTATTTATTTTGGAAACTTATCCTCATGGACACTTTATTCCCCTTTTTTACCAATGTATCGGCTATTTGAATATGGCTCAACCAGTGTTTCTATTTCAAATTCTTCCCCTCATTTGAAATTCAGAAACTTTTTCGCTGTGCTATTCAGAAAGTAAAAGTGGACCTGAGTGAAGCATTGAATTCTCCTGAGATTTGTTTCCCTCCAATCAGAAAGTTGATAAAAAGTTCTACTTGTGTTCTGATATGAGCATAGGTTTTCAATGCAGTGTGTGTGTGAGAGCTCACACTGTCGGGCTCCTCATTTACAGCCCAGTTCTGAGGCAGATCTTTCCTCTCCTCTTCCATTTTGTCAGTCGTGTCAGAGAGCCGAAGCGTTATGTGTCAGAAATATGCAGTGTCTGCCGTGAAAATATTCATATCCCTTTCTCTCTCCAGGCATCTCTGTGAATGCCACACTCACCTGCAAGAGAGAAGAGATGGAGGCAGTGCCTCGATCCCATGTGCCTCTGATCAGAAAGCACTGAGCATGGCGGCTATGTGAAACAGCATGAAAAATAAAAAACCTTGGGGTTCCTCGCCCTAAATCATAAGATCTGTGTGTACTTGTGCACGTGAGGTGAAATGAGTGTGGTAGAGTAATCTCAAGCCAGGTCTATACATGTCATATCCTAAAGATAAAGGTTTATAGCTGCATGCAAAGTCCGAGTCCAGAAGAGGGTCAAGTTTGAGTCAAGACTGAATCCATGACAAGACCAAGACTATATTTTCATGCTCATGACTTATGGATTTGGACATGGACACGAAGACCTAGACCATGAAAATATGATCTTGGACTCATTTTGGATCAAACCCTGTTGTGCTAATGGCCATTCATACTAATGTGTCTTCTGCTGACTTCTGTCCTTAAGGAAAGCACTAACCTCAGGTTGCTCCCCTTTTTTTTATCAATTTGCAAGTATAAGATTGTTGCAGAGTCAAGTTTTGCACATAATTCCAGCTGGTTGGCATCACTCTACCGGTTCCCACAAGTCTCTGTTGTTGAAATGGACATCTCATGGGTATCTGAGTCAGCTAGCAGCTGCTAATCACAAGACAGCAGACTATCCGAAGATGAATGAATTCTGTGGTTTTCAATATTTATTTTCTGGCCTGATTTGCATTCATCTTAATTTACAGTATGTTATTTATTCAAGGCTATGACATTGTGCTGGAGTAAATAATTCTTAGGCAAAATAATTTGCTTTCGAAGCAAAACACCACGCTAAGAGTTATTTATGCGTTTATTGCTTTTCTTCCCCCTCCTCGTATTTCTTTTTTCTCTCCTTTTCTTTATCAATTTGACAGGGCTGAAAGCTTAGAGAGACTATCCATGCTGGTAATGTAATGTGTTTCTGTAATTACCTGCGGAGGCCAAATGTCTTCTGTTAGTGGCGCAGCTAAAGCTCATTACTAAAAACTAGGAGTTGCATGGTTCTTATTTCAGTTGAACATGCATATGTAGCTTTTCAATTCACACTTTCAAAAGGGGTATTTGATTTAGTCCCCATACAAAGTTGAATAAATTAGTGTGGTGGGTTTAGTATTTGTGGCTCTGTCATGGTTTGCTGAACAGAAGCACAAGTATTACACGGAGGACGGACCCATCACCTCTCTCTGGGTGACATGAAATGAATCATGACAATTATCATACCGCTGTGCTCAGCAAATGAAAAGTTCGTCCCTTTCATCTGTTTGTTTATTTGTTATCTAGATTTCCCCATGGTTACCCCAAGGTGTTCAGACCTCAGGTAGTAATGAATCAATTCAGACTTTGACGGTACCACCTTAACAAGTCCCAAAAGAGATTACGCTAGTCATTGTTATATCTGTATTACATGCTGTAGGGTATCTGGGTGAATCATTGACTCAGTCCCTCTGAAACAAATGAAGCACATTCTTCCTAAAACCCAAAGTCTTTTAGAATGAATGTAAATTATGGACATTGGCATGAGAATGCCTAGATGAGACTGTTTCTGAAACATTTACGTCTCTGTGATGTGTCCCAGAACAACTCACAAACTTCCCCCACTGCAGGCAAACCCAGGTGGCCTGCATGCAGGACCTCTCCGTCCACACACACACACATAACTTTTAACGAATTTCCCCATTAAAGACATTTTAATGAGATATATTTCATATGTGTTATATGGGTCCGAGTGCCCAGGGCCTATGAAGATACGTGTGAGTGTATTGTAGTTGTAAACGAACGACAAATGCCTGTATTATGCATTTTTAATGAATAATCCAGCAAACTCACTATCCTAACAAAGTCTTTGAAACTTTGCTCTGCTAACACTGGCCGAAGTCAGTGTCCTGTTACGGGTTTACGACCCAAAAGAATGTGCATGGATTTAATTCTGGCTGAGAAGGAGAAATTAAACCTTTTCAATCATATATATTCTATATATATATATATATATATATATATATATATATATATATATATATATATATATATATATATATTACCATGTGAGAAATGTATTACCATGTATCTAATGTTCCAATCTCATGATGTGTCCTTTTATGTGGTTTGTTTCATGTAAACTCTAATACTTACTATTCCAGACTGTTCACACTATACTTAACCAGAATCAGATGTGTGACATATTTGGTCTCTAAAACCTGGTACTTTGAAGATCGACGTGACTGTATACACGATATGTCGGTAACAACAACATATTAACAGTAAAAGCATCTTTCATAGTTTCTTCAAGAAATTGACAACCCCATCTACCCCCCTGCGCATGCACGCAAGGAGCTCTCTCTCTTAGACAAAGAGCAATCAAAACCAAAGTCCCGCCTGTGAATTCCAACCCTCTTATTGGCCAAGCCAACAGGAAGAGGCTGGATTTCTCCAAGGTGATAAATAACGCTTCCCCACTCCGCTCACTCTCTTACTTCTCTTGTCCTCGTGTCATAATGTAACGTCTCGCCTCCGGGCGAGCTCTTCGCCTTTCTTTTACTTGTTTCTAGTTTAGTTTGTGTTTTTCAGTTTTAGATAAGTCTCCGTGTTTAATTCCGAACGACGAGTTAAAAGAAAACCGCGTGACATATCTCTTCAGCAAATCCATCTACAAGGGACCTTTAAACGAGCGCGCGCTCGCTTTGAAGGAGAAACACGCGCACGTGACCACGTGACGCGCCGGACCGAGAGACACACACGCTTCTTCACAAGCCATTAAAAGAGTTACCTGTGCAAGTATCCGTGTTTGATCACGCTTTTAAGATTTGTTGAAGTCTTGTTGTCTCTCAAAGTTCTGTTGTCTATGTGAATTTGCTATTTAGAAAGATCCTCGGGTCTTTCTAAACTCCCTCTTGCATAACTGCAACTCTCTACATTTCTTCTCTCTCTCTATCTCCATGCATTTCTCGTTCATCGATGCCTTATCTTGTTTTGTTGTTTAATATGTTTGTAAATATATATATATCCCATGTAACCGTAGTAAGAACATAAGTAGTTCTGCCTTATTAAATTCATTATATTCATTTTGATTGATGTATTGCCTCTTTGCTCATTTTCCAAGTCCCTTTAAGTGTCAAAAGATCTTATAGCTACAAGCTTACAAATTAAAGATACTTTAAAGAGTATGTGTTTATAGGGCAGGAAACCCAATTCTTGTGGCCACAGAATTGCTTTTCCTGAAATCCTATAAAGTAAGATGATATTATGGATTCCCACAAATATTATTCTGACAATTGAGAATTAATTTTGCCTGTTTTGTAAGACGTGGTCCGTGTAATTAATTGCAATCAACTTGTGGTTAAGTGCAAGGATACACAGACATGCATGCAGGTAAAATGACACATCATCCCTTATCGGGAGATTTATTAACATGTAAGACTGATCTAATCCAAACATGTATGAATAATTATTAATTACCAATTATTAATTATGATATGCAAATTCCCCCACGGATTAGATCCGCCCATGAGTCTTTACAATGCTGAAAGTCTTTATTGTGTGTTGCGGTGTGGCTGTGACCTAGCTCTAGATATGTTGATGTATGCTGTCTCCCCATAATTCCATTTCCTCTCTCTAATGACCTTATACAGAGGAAATAAGCCCTGTTCCAAAACCTAGTGTGATGCCTACAGAGGTAGTTTCTTGAGGGTTCATAGGCAATCCCGACATGAAAAACATTGCCTCCCAATGTAATCCCAGAATACACTGCAATGAGCTCAAAAATCTGAGAAAGGGAAAAAGCAAGAAAAATATAACTAAACTTATTTTTTAATGCTCAAATTATTGTACCCAATTTTTGTGTTTTATTTGTTTTAATGCTTAGCGTATCGTGGCATTAGCTTAGCATCATGCTAACATCACACCCTTTTGGAATTTATTGTGAGTCGATTCTTATGTTCCTGTGTAATGCATGAATTTTTTCTAGAGTATTCAAAATTAGACATTTATGAGGTTCCTCATAATCCATGCAAACGAGAATTTCGTGTGAAGGTGAAATACTTCTCCCTGCAGATTTTGCAACAGGTTTAAGTTGGTCATATGAATTTGCCACGTTGATCAACAGAAAGGTGCTTTGTTTAAAAATTACTTATGTGTGAGCTGAAAAACTATCCGACCAATGAGATTAGCGCTTTTGCTCACGTGTCTGGAGCTTCTGAAGTTACAGTAAAACACAACTTGGGTGCGCTCAAACACAAAACGGTCTTGCCGAGCACACATACGTAATGGCGAAGAAGATATACAGCGTCTACTACACTCTGCCGGGAAGAAATAAGACGAGGAAGATGCAAGGTAGATGAATGTAGAGCTGCTGGTCTTGTTGGTGTCTTTATAAAGAGACACCAACGAGAATAAAGAACTATATGACAAAAGCGACAAACTTGCTCTCTTCTTCTGAGTGACAAGCGAGTGTCAGAAGCACTTTGTGGACCGGGGTATTTCTGTTTTACATTAAGCGCCATCTAATGTCAGGGAATAAATTTGCATGTTCACTCGGCTCATCGTCAGCGAAAATCGCTTGGGTGTGAACACAAAAAACGCGTTGAAAAACGCTGACGAATAACGCGAGCCGATATTCGTCCCGGTGTGTACGAGGCTTTATACCTCGCTGTAATAATGCTAATGGATCTTTTTTTCTTGCCATCTCGCATAGAAGTGACTTTCAAATCAAGCAGCTTTCTGTTGGTCAATATAGCAAACTTATGTGACCAACTTGAACTTGTAGCAAAATCTGAATGGTGAAATCTTTCACCCACATGCGAAATTCCAGACTGTGTGGATTCCTATTGAAATCACTGGAAATTGCCTGCGAAAATGTACCAAACAACAGTAAATGTGAACACAACTTTAGTATGCAGCTGTCTATAAAGGTAGGTTTTGAAATAGAGATTTACAACACACACCAAGTGCTACAAAGGGTTTTTTTTATTGATTACTTGTGCCAGATGCATGACCTGTGTGTTTGCAAAGAATAGATGTATGAATAGCAGAGAAGATAATGAAGCAACTATAAAGGACAGATATAGAAGGGTTGATGACTGTCTTTGAGACAAAGATTAACTCAAAGTGTGTCTTTACACTAATGGCCACTTAAACGAGAGTTCTCGGCTCTCTCGCTGAATTTTACATCCAATCAATCTCAAAGCCAAATGAAGCAATAATTTAATAAGCGCTCCATCCATTTCTCTAAGCCCACGTTCATTTGGGACTCATGTCAGCATTCTCACCTTTGGCTGGTACAGATGTGCAGCTGTGGGGGAAAAGAAACAGGGGATGTTTGGGGTTTTTCTGAGTGCCCACAGCTTTCGTTTCAATGAGTATACTGTTGCAGGGCCCATCCAAGTTAAATATTAATAGCCCAGAATTAATTCACCAGCTGGCTCAATGCATTTTGAGCATACACAGATATACACATACATTAAAAGTGCATAATTTCTGCAATACTACAGAATCTGCCAGTACTTCTAGTAAAAAAAAGTCTATAAAAGGTACTGGTGATTTTGTGCATTTAACCCTAAAACATAACACAATGCAATGTGCAATTGAAAATACGGCTAAAATTCATTAATCGATATGGAAAATTCCTTTTTATTCACACAGTATTTTTTTTACAGACTTTTCTTAGAGTGCCAATATATGGAAATGAAATATTTAAACAATATTAAATATTTAAATAATATATTAAAAGTATAGGCTATTACTATTTTAAAAGTTTGTTCATTTTAATCCATATTGTCTAACTGTTTCTGTGTACTGGAAGCTTATGTAGTGGCACATACATTTTTTTAATTTATATTTTTATTGCAATTTTAATTAGATAATAAGCAAATATTACAGATGTCATAGATGTAAATGGAAAAGCCTCTTCATATTAATTCTAGAGGCAGCCACTAACAAATATATTGCAGTTTATGCCTTGCATTTAAATCAACACGTTTAAATGGGAGACCTTGATTCCGTACTTACAATGCGTGAGCAATAAACCACAATGACAAGCAAAATAAGCATTAGGTAAATCTTTTTATCCATCTCAATTTTATTTTTTATTTTTTTTACCTCTCTTCGTCTCGGAGATTTCATGGCATCTCCACATATTTAGATTCTTTGTCCTCCCCAAAACTGCTGTTTACTCTGTTAATTCACATGACTGGGCAGCTTCAAAGCAGCTTATCCTCTCAATGTCTGGAGGCATCTGAGAACAAGTAACTGATCCAGAAACCTTCTCACTGCAGCACAGGTCTGTCAGATAATGGAAGGTTATGGGAATAAGTGGGTTTCTACAGTATTTCTAAAGTAATTCAACTCCTTTTGGGTGTAGCTGCACTCTTATTCTGTCTGAAAAGCATTTGTTCTATATGTGAAATCGGAACTTAGTGTTAGTTGCCTTCATTTTCAGTCAACACATTGATCTGTTTTCATTCACAGACCTTTTCAGAACCATTATTTTTCTCTGACATGCATTTAGTTCTGTGAATCCATCATGCAGTCTTGACATTTTAAAGGAAATTGAAGAGGATCAGAGAGAGAGAAATAAATTAAGAAAAAACGAGGCGGCAAAAAGCAGAAAGCTGTGCTTGTTTTGTCCAGAGCAAGGTCAGTAAAAGTGGGAGTTTGAGTATCGTGTCTTCCATGGGAAAGTGGGAGTGTTGTTGGCTTATGCCAATTACTCAGCACACTGTGTGAATATAATGAACCAGGAAGAGAGGTTATCTTATGACGTCTGAATCGAGCTTCTGTTTGTTGGCTGAGCATTCATGCTTCATTAGATTAGGACTTCCTGTTGGCTCACGTTCAATGTTTTTTTTCCCATGGAGGTTATGTCAGTGCACTCTGACTGAGTGTGAAGAAAGTGCTCTGGTGGATTGTAAGTTTGGCCAACTAACAGATGGAGCACATCACAAAGCCAAGGACTGATGGGTCTTATACTCACAAAAACACTAGGAAAGGTAAATATATGGCACATGTAATGGGTCTGTCTGAAATACACTCTCTTTCTCGCTCTCTCTCTCTCTCCCTCACACACAAGCAGGTTGGCCCATCTCCGGAGTCATTTATTTTAAACTTTGAGAGACCTCAGAGTGCAATAACAGTAGACAGAGGTGGGTGTTCCTGCAGGATTGATCAGAGGCTGTAAATCTCTCTGTCAGGGGCCGCAGCAGAAACCCATCAATCTCACTCACAAAGTATTGAAATGGGAGATCGTCACATCACGAGGAAAGCATAATAAATCAACGTGCTGTAATGACCACTCTGCAGAATGGCCATGTCTTTGATTGGGGTACTACTGGAGTTAGATTGGGTTTAAGACCCCAAGGAATCAAAATTGGTGTTTTGTGGCTTTTAGTTCACGTCTATAGCTTTGAGATCATCTCTAAGGTAGTCTGCTCCTAAACATTCTCAATTCACTTTCAGCAGATATACTGTACGCATTTAATATTTGTAGTCTTTCTCCAGGACCGGAAAGAAAATAGTGATGACTCATCCTGCTTTAAAGGGTCATTATTTAAGATGTTAATAGATACGTACAGGTTGCACATCAACAACAATACCATTCATTATGTTTATTATTAAGGGAAAAGTAGTTTTCTTGTAGTTTTTTTTTTTTTTTTTTACATGTGTCTTAAGTGCAAGTGTGTATTTCCTCAGTACGGTAGCACAAAAGTGTTTGCATTTTCCCTGCAATGCGGTCAGAGCTGGAGTTTGACTGTAGCAATATTTAATATGTAAAAGTTGAACATGGCATTAAAATCTTTTTCTGCGACAAATCCCGCGTTGAGTTTAAAGTTATTTAAAGAAAAAAGAGTTATTTTACTCTCCTGCTGCAAACAACTTCGGTGAATGAAAAATGAATCAATATACACTAACATTTAAAAGTTTGGGGTCTTAAAGATTATTTTATTATTTTTAAGTTTTTGAAACTTAAAGGGATAGTTCACCCAAAAATGAAAATTCTGTCAGTATTTACTCACCCTCATGTTGTTCCAACCCCGTAAGACCTTCGTTCATCTTCGGAACACGAATTAAGATATTTTTGATGAAATCTGAGAGCTGGATCACTCCTCCATACTAGTCCATAGGCTTCTTAAGGGATTGACACTTGTTCCCCGAAAAGTTATTAAAGACATCGTTAAAATAGTCCAAGTGACTACAGTGGCTCAATCTTAAGTTTATCAAGCGACGAGAATACTTTTTGTGCGCAAAAAAAACAAAAATAAAGACTTTATTTCAACTATTCATTTCCTTCTCTGTGGGCCTCTAGTCATTTCACTAGTGTAATAGCGTAAGCTTCTGTTGTTATATGTCACACGCATCACACACATGACCAGCATCGGCCAATAGTGAGCCTACGTGTGACGTAGCTCTATGCAATCACACTACGTTAACTGACTAGAGGCCCATAGAGAAGGAAATGAATAGTTGAAATAAAGTCGTTATTTTTGTTTGTTTTTGCGCACAAAAAAGTATTCTCGTCGCTTGATAAACTTAAGATTGAGCCACTGTAGTCACTTGGACTATTTTAACAATGTCTTTAATAACTTTTCTGGGCCGGCAAGTTTCAATCCCTTAGAAGCCTATAGAGGAGTGATCCAGCTCTCAGATTTCATCAAAAATATCTTAATTCGTGTTCCGAAGATGAACAAAGGTCTTACGGGGTTGGAACAACATGAGGGTGAGTAAATACTGACAGAATTTTCATTTTTGGGTGAACTATCCCTTTCAGTTCACCAAGGCTACATTTATTTGATCAAAAATAAAGTAAAAACAGTAATATTGTGATATAATTTTACAATTTAAAACAACAATATTACAATGTTCTACAATGTATTTCATTCATTCTGTAATGGCAAAGCTCTATTTCCAGCTGCCATGACTACAGTCTTCATTGCTAGGAAATCATTCTAATATGTCGATTTGGTACTTAAGAAACCTTTGTTATTATTAGTTGAAAAGGGCTGAGTTGTAGCATTTCCTGCTGTGCTTATTAGTTCCACTTGTTGTCATCAATTTTGTAAGTGCACTTAGCGTGCAGTTTGATGGTCCACGTTTGGAAATAGCTTTCACACCAACCGAGTGAAAATGAATCAATCACAATAGGCTCCAAATGTTCCAGTGTGAAAGTAATTTCACACTAGAAATCCATTTCTGTAAGCTTTAGTTGTTGATTTGGCACTATTCACGAGTACACACACATAACCAGATATAGTGTAAAATATGCGTATTTGATGTGCTGTCTGGGGAGAGGGCTTTTGCACAATTATGCCCAAACCGAGAGCACGCCCCCACCCCCCTATGCCTGGCTGGGATAGGAATAATCTGAGAGTGAAGAGTTGGGATGGAGGAGGGATGTTGGAACAGAAGTCGGCTCTATGTATAAGCCTGATCTTGCGCTGATTGGGTTGATATTCTCAATGTGCTCCTCCTGAACTTTGTTAATAAAACATAATTTTGTAAAATACAAATCAAAACACCACCTATCAACTTATGGCTATACTTCACATTGTTTATTTCTTTCTTCTTGAGCTTGAGTTGTGCTGACTCCGCAACCTGTCCAGGCTATTGCGGGCCTCAGTCGTTATGTCGACTTTTAATTGGTGCCTGTAAACACCAGTGCAAGGTCAGAGCACTCCTGCGGTTGACATGGTAACAGTGTCCAGGGAAACCAGAATGGCTGATTTGAGAGCTGTCAGGATATGGCCACTTCTTATCTGAGAGAAATGCTTTCTGAGAAAAAAGAAGCACATTCTCTCTCCAGTGCTTTTTTTCCTCTCTCACCGTATGTAATTCATCTTACAAGACTTCTTTTGCTACCCCGCTGAGTTGAAGATGCACTGAGGATCAGGGGCTGATTATTTCTCACTTGGGGGAAAAACAGAAAGCCTTTGTTGAGAGTTTCTATTTGCTCTGCAGGGCCTGAGAAGGTGGACTCTCATTCGTATAAAAGTTCTCTCTGACAATAGGGTGATCTGACCGAGCGGCCCACTCGCCTGCGATGGACATCAAGAAACGGCTGTGTTCTCCGAGTATATAGTTGTGATGGCAGTGACTTGGGGAACAACTCAGCGTTTGAAGGGTGATAACATGCTAGTGGTTAAGCATCTAGGTTTACAATACAAATGTTGCAGGTTGCAATCCTCAATAGGGGAGGCTCCCTGAACTGAAGAGTCCTGACATTTGGTATTACCTTTAGCAAAGCACCTTCTTTCTGTTTGCTATAGTCTTTTTTTCTTTTCTAAGGCATGGTTATAAAAGCTATTTAAATGTCCTAATTGAACTAATGCCTAATCCAGGCTTAATTTAAACCCATGTCTTTGAAATCAGGCCTTAATCTTTTAAGATTGTTTGATATTCATTTCAAACAAAGTCACTCATGAACTTTTAATTCAGGGCCGTCGCCAGAACATTTAGAATGGGCGGGTATTTCGTTTTTATAGGGAGACACACTTTTTTATGATCTGAGAAACAAGACATTCACCAAAACAATAACATCCCATATTTAGCATAATATAACTGAAATAGACCAAGTTTTATATTAAAACAACACCAAAACACAAAATATAAATGTACTGATGGTCGAAGTGGATGGCGAATTAACACGATGAGGATATGCACTTCCCCTATCTAAAAACATTTAGATAGACTTCTTCGAAATAGTTCCAAGTTTCGTGTCACACACAACCTACACATCCCAGTATAAACGAAAAATTATTTGTTATTAAAGCATCTACGTTCACAAACCACTGTTCATTTTAACACAAAAGCAAGCATACTAGGCTATATACGGGATTTGGCACTCCTTCTATAATAGAGTGCTCCTTTTATAATCATTAAAAAGCTGTTATTTTTCCCTCTATGGAAGTGTTTTACCGCTACAAAATGAAAAAAAAAATAATAAATAAAAAGTTAATTGTGATTTTTTAATCTTACAATTCTGACTTTATAGCACACACTTGTGAGAAAAAAAGTGAGATAAAGTTGCAATTACCTTTTTTTATTTTTTATTCAGTGGTGGAAACAAGTTTTCATAGTAGCAGCATCAGCCAATTAAATGAGAAATTTCGACACTATAAGTCCGAAGGTAAGCCTTGCCTAACCTTACACATGCTCCGACTAATTTCTGATTCATATTTTTGACGATAATGTGTCATTTAAAGTTACTGTCGTAGAGATTTGTGTTTTTGGGAGCTAAATGCTGCTGAAGACGTGTCGTTATGGAATAGAATGGCCAAATCCACAGAATTATTATTTTTTGCTCTCAATAGTAAGTTTGTTGAATGACCATACGATTAGGGGGTCAAGTTGTGTCATCTGGGAGGGCATGTTTAAATTCCTGGATAATTATTTGCTTTAGTCCATTTAAATAGCGTCACAATATTGGTGGTCATCTGTGTAAATTAGGCTCTAAGGCTAAATTAATTTGAGTCAACACTGTTTTTTTTTCTGGCACCAAAAAAGCAGCCTAAAATGTGGAAATATTAGAAATTGCAAGACCACAGACATTAATATCCATTTATTCATGGGTTCTTATCTGCCTGTTCCACTCGTCTAATCAAGTGGTTTTCCAAAAGCAAACAAGCAAACAAACAAAAAAAAAATACTGGCCCCAGGGAGAATATATTAGGATTCAATTTGTGGTGGGATTCAGATTAGGCCACCAACCGCGCAAGTTTACAAGTCTTTCAGGAATTTGTTGATTTGAATGTGGCTCTCCTGTAAATATCTGACAAGTGAGTCAGTCTGAGACGAACTAGAATAGCTTGAACTTTGATAGTGTGAATAGATAAAAAAAAAAAAAAAAAAAAAAAAAAAAAACATGGATGGATGCATGGATGGGATTTTTGCAAGTTTAAGGGGATAGTTCACCCCAAAAATGAAAATGTCATCATTTACACACCCTCATGTTGTTCCAAACCAGTATGAATTATTTTCTTCTACAGAACACAAAAGGTGTTTTGAAGAATGTTGGTAACCAATCAGTTTTGGTGACACTTTTTTTTTTTTTTAATTCTTGGATACTTTGATGGTTTTGAAGCATTGCTTTTATCAGCCAATGATTGCTGTTATATTGTAGAGATAGGGTTGAGTTGCGTGCATGCATTCAGCTAATAACAATTTGAGGTTGCTAGGCAGCAGGAAAGCGGGAATTATATTGCTTAGAACAGAAAAAGTGATGATTGTTGTGATGCATCATACTGTAGAGACACACAGGACTTTTGTGTGGGTGCAAAACTGCACAGGATGTTCTTGGTGCCGTTAAATTAGTTCAAGAACTGACTCACTAGAACTAGGAAAAGATCTCTTTATAAAGTTGAACTGTTTTTAAACTTTTATTGCTTTGCTTTGACCTGAAAATTGACAAAACTATGTGAAAATTGTGTACTTAGGTACATAATTGTAAAACAGACATTGTAAAATGACATATGTTTCCATTTGCAACAGGTAGTTTGAGTGGCTTGTTTTTTTTTTATAATAATAGCCTTAAGTTATCGTACATCAGTCATTATATAATATGCACAAGGTAGTTTTAGGGGAGGGACATTCTTATTCTGGGGAGCTGTTGATTGGACACAAATATGTGTAGTTCAGGATGAGTAATAAATAGTTTTGCTAAATTTTCCCAGAAGTGAAAAAGACAGTATATCTGCTAAAGGTGAGTGTATTTTGTCGTATTTTTGGAGTCCACTAGATGACCTCAAAGTGTCACTGTGAGAGTGAGTTTTATGGGTGAATCTCATTGGATGGGTGAACAGATGTGTGGATAGATGGAAGGACAAACAGAATGATAGATTTTAAGACTTCTGAGAAACATTTCAGTATAGACAGGCATCTGAGAGAAAGCCATGAGGAGGCTTAATTTGGCTTTTGGGGGCTAAAAAAGGGCCCTGCTCTCAGTGT